>ML128723.1:309563-366614 GCA_003846335.1 Cuora mccordi
TAATAATCTCGCCTAGGGCACCAGAAATCCTAAGGACGGCCCTGCTGGTGGAGGACAGCTCGGGCCAAATGCCCAGGTGCCGACTGCCACGATTGTCCTACAAAAACGGTCAGGAATCACACAGCCCCAGTGAAGACGGTTGCCATCTCAGTGGAACCTCCAAATTGTTAAAGTTAGACTCAGGACTCACAGTTTGTCAGACCACTCTGTTTTATTAGCACAGCGCTCTGCTAATAACACTCAGATAATGTGAGCACCATGCAAGACACAAACTATCATATTTATACAGATACAAGGGTGAGAACTTAACAAGATAACAAAGGAAGCAGAATATGATACGTTTACCTGGGCTAGACATGCATATCTTATTTCCTTACCAACTATTACTGATCTTCTGTTAATGTTTTGCCATTAGCACCATTGTTTATGCCTAATGTTTCTTTTCCTGGCACCTGTATTTCAACATTTCTTATTTCTGCTTAAAGGTACATACAACATTTCTTTAATCCTTTCTATTTTTACAATATAATTCATTCTATTTTCACAAGCCAAACAGCATTTCAGAGGCTGCTCAAAGTATTGCCAGTCTCTGGGCAACCTAATAAGTGCTGCTTGAGTGCCTACAGCACCGATTGGTTGCAAAATTCAGCAGACCAGCTCTTAAGCCAAGCAGCATTTCAGAGGCTGCTCAAAGTATTGCCCAGGATGGGTTGTGATAGCTCCTGCCTCGTTCTAGCTCTACCCCTATCTTGACACCAGCCGTGCCTGTTTTGCTTTGCCAATTCTGACCTCTTGACTCAGATTCCTGACATCTGACTTCAGCTCTGATGCCTGGCTCTGGCATCAAGCCCCTGACTCATGTTTTGACCCTGGGCTCTGACTCCTGCTCTGACCACTAGGCATGATCACCCATGTCCCAGTCACTGACACTCAGGTGTTTAATGACTATTTTGCTTCAATCTTCAAGACTTTGCTAACAGGGGCTGCTAACAGGGAGTTTCGCAAGGGAGTTGGGAAGGGGAGTGGGAAGGGAGCGGGAGTCCCTTGTTGGCCCCCCTAACCCTTTCCCTGTAGTCCCTTTAAAACCTATAAACCAAACCACATTCCAAAACCTCGTTCTGTAAACCACCCTTCCATTAACTAGGAGACAATGCAGGCAGAAGCCCAGCAGCAGAGTGGGGGCTATCCAATTTATTGCACTGAGTGTTGCATGTATGATTACCTGCCCTGTGGGCAGGTGGCGTATGTGTGCAGTCAGTGCAAGGAGCTCCTGGCCCTCAGAGACCATGCACGGGCTTTGGAGGCCAGGGTGGCGGAACTGGAGGAGCTAAGAGAGGCAGAGAGGTATGTTGATGAGGCTTTCCGGGACACTGTAGAATTGTCCCACCTCCACTCAGACAGCCCCTGCGCTGTTGAGGAGGAAGAACTGTCCAGGGAAGCAGAGCAGTCAATGGGAGCAGAGGGAAACCTTCCCATAGTTGGGACCCTCCTTCCAGATGGTGCTGGGGTTGCCTCTCGCACTGAGGTTGCCTCTCCAGAGGAGAGAACTCCAGTTTCTAGGAAAAGGCAGGTGTTAGTAATGGGAGATTCGATTATTAGAAACGTAGATAGCTGGGTTTGTGATGACCGGGAGAACCGTATGGTGACTTGCCTGCCTGGTGCGAAGGTTGAGGATCTCTCGAGGCATCTAGACAGACTTATGTGTAGTGCTGGGGAGGAGCCGGTGGTCGTGGTACATGTAGGTACCAATGACATAGGGAAGGGTAGGAGAGATGTCCTGGAGGCCATATTTAGGCTGCTAGGGAAGAGACTGAAATCTCTATGGTGGCATTCTCAGAAATGCTCCCAGTTCCATGCGCAGGGCCAGGTAGCCAGGCAGAGCTTAAGAGTCTCAACGCGTGGATGAGACGATGGTGTAGAGAGGAGGGGTTCACGTTCATTAGGAACTGGGGAAACTTTTGGGATGGGAGGAGCCTATACAGGAGAGATGGGCTCCACCTAAACCAAAGTGGAACCAGACTGCTGGCACTAAACATTAAAAAGGTTGTAGAGCAGTTTTTAAACTAGAAGATGGGGGAAAGCCGACTGCTGCAGAGGAGCATGTGGATCAGACACAGACTTCTCTTAGGGGAGAGTCTGATGATAGGGAATCTCCAGGTTATAGTCAGGAGCAGAGGACGGATCAGATGATAAACAGTCACATAAAAAAGAATCTGGCACATCAGAAAAAGGCAGACAAATAAACAGAGACAAGTTTTTAAAGTGCTTGTACACAAATGCTAGAAGTCTAAATAATAAGATGGGTGAACTAGAGTGCCTTGTGATAAAGGAGGATATTGATATAATAGGCATCACAGAAACCTGGTGGACTGAGAGCAATCAATGGGACACAATCATTCCGGGGTACAAAATATATCAGAAGGACAGAACAGGTCATGCAGGGGGAGGAGTGGCACTATATGTGAAAGAAAGTGTAGATTCAAATGAAGTAAAAATATTAAGCAAATCCACATGTTCCATAGAATCTCTATGGATAGAAATTTCATGCTCTAGTAAAAATATAACATTAGGGATCTATTATCGACCATCTGACCAGGACAGTAATAGTGATGATGAAATGTTAAGGGAAATTAGAGAGGCTATCAAAATTAAGATCCCAATAATAGTGGGGGATTTCAATTATCCCCATATTGACTGGGAACATTTCACTTCAGGACGAAATGCAGAGATAAAATTTCGCGATACTTTAAATGACTGCTTCATGGAGCAGCTGGTACGGGAACCCACAAGGGGAGAGGCAACTCTAGATTTAATCCTGAGTGGAGCGCAGAAGCTGGTCCAAGAGGTAACTATAGCAGGACCGCTTGGAAATAGTGACCATAATACAATAGCATTCAACATCCCTGTGGTGGGAAGAACACCTCAACAGGCCAACACTGTGGTATTTAATTTCAAAAGGGGGAACTATACAACAATGAGGGGGTTAGTTAAACAAAAGTTAAAAGGTACAGTGACTAAAGTGAAATCCCTGCAAGTTGCAGGGGCCCTTTTTAAAGACGCCATAATAGAGGCCTAACTTCAATGTATACCCCAAATTAAGAAAAACAATAAAAGAACTAAAAAAGAGCCACTGTGGTTTAACAACCATGTAAAAGAAGCAGTGAGAGATAAAAAGACTTCCTTTTAAAAGTGGAAGTCAAATCCTAGTGAGGCAAATAGAAAGGAGCACAAACACTGCCAACTTAAGTGCAAGAGTGTAATAAGAAAAGCCAAAGAGGAGTTGGAAGAACGGCTAGCCAAAAACTCCAAAGGTAATAACAAAATGTTTTTTAAGTACATCAGAAGCAGGAAGCCTGCTAAACAACCAGTGGGGCCCCTTGACGATCGAAATACAAAAGGAGCACTTAAAGACAATCAAGTCATTGCGGAGAAACTAAATGGATTCTTTGCTTCAGTCTTCACGGCTGAGGATGTTAGGGAGATTCCCAAACCTGAGCTGGCTTTTGTAGGTGACAAATCTGAGGAACTGTCACAGATTGAAGTGTCACTAGAGGAGGTTTTGGAATTAATTGATAAACTCAACATTAACAAGTCACCGGGACCAGATGGCATTCACCCAAGAGTTCTGAAAGAACTCAAATGTGAAGTTGCGGAACTATTAACTAAGGTTTGTAACCTGTCTTTTAAATCGGCTTCGGTACCCAATGACTGGAAGTTAGCTAATGTAACGCCAATATTTAAAAAGGGCTCTAGAGGTGATCCCGGCAATTACAGACCGGTAAGTCTAACGTCGGTACCGGGCAAATTAGTCGAAACAATAGTTAAGAATAAAATTGTCTGACACATAGAAAAACATAAACTGTTGAGCAATAGTCAACATGGTTTCTGTAAAGGGAAATCGTGTCTTACTAATCTATTAGAGTTCTTTGAAGGGGTCAACAAACATGTGAACAAGGGGGATCCGGTGGACATAGTGTACTTAGATTTCCAGAAAGCCTTTGACAAAGTCCCTCACCAAAGGCTCTTATGTAAATTAAGCTGTCATGGGATAAAAGGGAAGATCCTTTCATGGATTGAGAACTGGTTAAAAGACAAGGAACAAGGGGTAGGAATTAATGGTAAATTCTCAGAATGGAGAGGGGTAACTAGTGGTGTTCCCCAAAGATCAGTCCTAGGACCAATCCTATTCAATTTATTCATAAATGATCTGAAGAAAGGGGTAAACAATGAGGTGGCAAAATTTGCAGATGATACTAAACTACTCAAGATAGTTAAGACCAAAGCAGATTGTGAAGAACTTCAAAAACATCTCACAAAACTAAGTGATTGGGCAACACAATGGCAAATGAAATTTAATGTGGATAAATGTAAGGTAATGCACATTGGAAAAAATAAACCCAACTATACATACAATATGATGGGGGCTAATTTAGCTACAACGAGTCAGGAAAAAGATCTTGGAGTCATCGTGGATAGTTCTCTGAAGATGTCCACGCAGTGTGCAGAGGCGGCCAAAAAAGCAAACAGGATGTTAGGAATCATTAAAAAGGGGATAGAGAATAAGACTGAGAATATATTATTGCCCTTATATAAATCCATGGTACACCCACATCTCGAATACTGTGTACAGATGTGGTCTCCTCACCTCAAAAGATATTCTAGCACTAAAAAAGGTTCAGAAAAGGGCAACTAAAATGATTAGGGGTTTGGAGAGGGTCCCATACGAGGAAAGATTAAAGAGGCTAGGACTCTTCAGCATGGAAAAGAGAAGACTAAGGGGGGATATGATAGAGGTATATAAAATCATGAGTGATGTGGAGAAAGTGGATAAGGAAAAGTTATTTACTTATTCCCATAATACAAGAACTAGGGGTCACCAAATGAAATTAATAGGCAGCAGGTTTAAAACAAATAAAAGGAAGTTCTTCTTCACGCAGCGCACAGTCAACTTGTGGAACTCCTTACCTGAGGAGGTTGTGAAGGCTAGGACTATAACAATGTTTAAAAGGGAATTGGATAAATTCATGGTGGCTAAGTCCATAAATGGCTATTAGCTAGGATGGGTAAGAATGGTGTTCCTAGCCTCTGTTCGTCAGAGGATGGAGATGGATGGCAGGAGAGAGATCACTAGATCATTGCCTGTTAGGTTCACTCCCTCTCGGACACCTGGCATTGGCCACTGTCGGTAGACAGATACTGGGCTAGATGGACCTTTGGTCTGACCCGGTGCGGCCGTACTTATGTTCTTATGTAATCTTAACTAAAAAGGTTCATTGTGACCAAATACTCAACACAATTAATATTAACAGCAATGGGTTTTGCCAGCCAAAATAAAGAAAGAACAGTTAAAGAATATTTGGATTAATTAGGTGTATTCAAGTTGGTGGTACCTGATGAAATTCAGCTGTGGGCACTTAAGGAACTGGCTGATGCAATCTCAGAACTCATGGAGGAGGGATGAGGACCCAGGACTGGAGAAGGGCACATTGTACCTATCTTTAAAAACAGGACTAAAGAGGACCCAGAAATTATAGACCAGCCAGCCTAACTTCAGTTACTGGAACATATATCTCAAGTATTCTCCTATGAAGTGTGGGAGACCCCAGTTCAGGTCCTTTCTCTCCCTCAGAGGGAGGGGAAATGAACCTGGGTCTCTTCATATTGCAGGTGAGTGCACTAATCACTGGGCTGAAAATGATGAGGCAGGTAGAGCCTCCTCTGGCCATGTTTTGAATGGGACCAGATCTGCTGGTCTGCCTCTGAACAGATCTCCTGAACTGGACTCTGAAGAGAAGATAAAAGTGGAGAAGCACCTATGGTCCCCAGGTTCATGAGTGTTAGGGATTGGACAGGACACAGGTGTGTGGGTGTCTAGTGTGAGGCAACAGGGCACATGTCTACAGGCAGAAACATATGCAGTTAGAGGACTACTACTACAAAAAATTAGGCTACAAATCAAGTGAGTTTAGGTTTTTGCTACTAGTAGCCAGGGGCAGCTCTAGGTATTTTGCCGCCCCAAGCACGGCAGGCAGGCTGCCTTCAGTGGCTTGCCTGTGGGAGGTCCCCGGTCCCGCAGATTCGGCGGCCCACCTGTGGGAGGTCCGCTGAAGCCGCGGGACTAGAGGACCCTCCGTAGGCATGCCGCCGAAGGCAACCTGCCTGCCGCCCTCGCGGCGACCGGCAGAGTGCCCCCTGAGGCTTGCTGCCCCAGGCACGCGCTTGGCGTGCTGGTGCCTGGAGCCGCCCCTGAATAAACCTGTGTTCGAAAAGGTTTAATGAACAAAGTGATACAAATCTCAGAAGCCACTAGGGTTTAAATATGGGCTGAGATTTCAGCCCTGAAGCCCTGGGGACTGCACTGGTTGGACAGAACTGGTCTAAGCACTAGGGCAAACCCCATGAGATGTAGGGAGGCCATTTATCTGGTTTGAAGCTGCGCACTCCCAGTTTTGTGAAGCACTGTCCCTGTCCAGTAAGGACTCAGCACTGAATATGGCTTCGTCCAGTGAAAATGAGAGAGGAGGAGACTGAGGATGCAGGTGAGGGTGGGGATGGGGGCAGCACCTCCATGCAGAATGATGCAGGTGGGGGCGTGCTGTCAAAGGCAGTGGCTGGTCTATGGAGGCTGACTGATACGGGTGGGGGTGGCAGACAGGCGTCCCATGCAGACAGGCGTGGGAATATCCTGTATTCTGGGATTGGGTCAGTGGCCACCCTAATTAAACAGTCTGATTTGTGTTCGGAATGGTTGGAGTTTGTTCTATTGGTATGCCATTTTCGTGGCAATGCCCTCTGGGTAGTACCCCACTGTTCCATTCCCTGGTAAAGATCCTGGAAGCAGTGCATTCTGGGAGATGTCAAAAGGCTGCATGGTGGGACTAATGGAACCATTTTGCCTGGTTCTTGCACATGTACAGTAACTCCTCGCTTAACGTTGAAAAATGCTACGTTAAGCGAAACAATGTTAAGCGAATCCAATTTCCCAATAAGAATTAATGTAAATGGGGGGGTTAGGTTCCAGGGAAATTATTTTAGCCAGAAAAAAGACAATATTTTATATATATATACACAGTATAAATTTTAAACAAACAATTTAATACTGTACACAGCGATTATGATTGTGAAGGTTGGTTAAGGTGGTAAAGTCAGAGGGTGGGATATTTCCCAGGGAATGCCTTACTGCTAAATGATAAACTAGCACTCGACTGAGCCCTCAAGGGTTAACACATTGTTGTTAATGTAGCCTCACACTCTACAAGGCAGCATGGATGGAGGGAGGGGAGACAGCATGGCTGAGAGAGACAGAGAAACACACCTTGTGTATGAGAGAGAGAGACGCACATTGCCCCTTTAAGTACACTGACCCCACTCAAAGTACATTGCCTTTTTAAGTAGAGTTGAGACAGCAGCTGCTGCCAGCAAGCTTCCTCCATCCTGAGCCCTGTCAGGTGTGTCGTCCCCCCCACCCGCTCTGTGGAGGTTAGGTACAATAGTGGGGTGAGGGGGACACCCTGACATTAGCACCTCTGTCAAGGCTGATTCCCCACTCTGGTTCACCCCATGAGCTTCCCAAAGACGTTTCATGGTTCCTGCCAGAAAGTTAGTTCCTGAATCCATAAGGATGTCTGAGGGCCAACTCACCCTGGCAAAAATGTCTGCCAATGCCTGGCTCATGCTTTTAGTCCTGGTGTTGCTTAGAGCTACTGCTTCCAGCCATCCGGTGGCAAAATCCATGAAGGTCAGTATGTATAGCTTCCTCTGGGTGTCTTCTTAGGGAAAGAACCCAGAATATCCACAGCTACACGCTGAAATGGAACCTCAATTATGGGGAGTGGCTGGAGAGGGGCCTTATAAATAAATGGAGATATCCTATCTCCTAGAACTGGAAGGGACCTTGAAAGATCATCGAGTCCAGCCCCCTGGCTTCGCTAGCAGGACCAAGTACTGATTTTGCCTCAGATCCCTAAGTGGCCCCCTCAAGAATTGAACTCCCAAAGCTGGGTTTAGCAGGCCAATGCTCAAATCACTGGCTTTCCCACCCTCTGGCACATCTCACAAGACCAGACATAGGTAGAAACATCCTTGCCCATTCCCTCCCAGTGGAATGACCTTCCCAAATGGTCCTTGGTCCTGTTCACCCAGCATGGCCACTAGGGTGATTGTGGGCTAAGCTCAAGAGCTATTTCCTATACTTAGTTGGAACTACCAACTTTCTTTGAGGATGCCAGTCCTACTTGTGCCCACCAGAAAAGGTCTCTTTGTATAAAAGTCCTCCTTCTACAACAAACCTAGACCTATTGGAAGAGCTGAGAGGCATCACGCCATGCTGCTGTCCAAGCTTCCTTGAGGCTTTCATCCACTTCCCGCTCTGCGTGGAACTGCTCCCTTGATGCTGGAGAGATTAGTTCCTCGCTGGGTTGTGGACTTGGGCTTGGTCCCACTGGAAGCGATGCAGGTGATGGGGGAGTCTCCGACAATTGTGAACCACTCTCCGCTGGTGCACTAGGTTGTATTTCAGGGTTCAGGTGAGCTTCTTGCACTGGTTTAGCTGCTGCCCGTTGGTGCGGGCTCCCCTGGTTCTGGTGGGGTTACAAGCAGAGGCTCTAGTGCTGACTGCTCTGCCAGTTTTAATCCTTGGGCTGGTTCTGGATGGGTCCCAGGAACTGGATCTACAACTGCTGCCATTGACTTTGATCTGGGGTCTGGTTCCACCACCTCAGGCTGGGTCCCCGGGCCTGTAGTATCCGGGGACACAGACTGGGTCCTTGTAGGAGGCTCAGGAATGGAGTTAGGTGTGGAGGCCTGTTTAGCCTGGCTGCGGGTGACCGTTCCCACCCTTTTTGTTAGCCTCACATGGTTGGCTAAGTCTTCTCCCAGCAGCATGAGAATGGGATAATTGTCATAGATTACAAAAGTCCATATTCCTGACCAGCCCTTATACTGGACAGTCACCTTGGCTGTAGGCAAATTAAAAGAGTTGGACTTAAAGTGTTACACTGTTACTTGGGCCTCTGGGTGTATGAATTTGGGGTCCACCAGGGATTGGTGGATAGCTGACCAATCCAGTGTCTCTTTATGCAGTAATCTTCCTCCCACCTGCACTCACAGTTTCCCTTCGCTCTATGGGTATTTGTGAGGCATCTGGTCCTTCAGGCTCTTGGTGGGACCCTGCGGTGATGAGTTGCAGTTGGCTGGTGCTCTTGGGGCAGTTGGCCTTCACATGCCCCAGCTCATTACATTTAAAGCATTGCCCAGCTGACTGTGGGCTGGGTCGTGGTGGGTTGTTGGAAAGCCAGATGGTGAGTCGAGAGGGCATTTGGCATTTCCTGGCTGTGTGGAGGGCTCCTCCTTGTAAAGTGGGGCCTTGGGCTGACACCGATGTGGGGTGTTGTCTTGGGTTGCCCCTTCTAGTATCCCCACCAACTGCTACTAGCTTTCTTCTTCTCCACCACCTCCACCCATTTGGCTCTGATCTTCCCCACCTCTATTACCGTATTGGGCTTCCTATCTAGGATGTACCTTTCTATTTCCTCTAAGAACTGCTCCATTTATGTTAGGAGAGACAGATCTTCCAGATACTTAACATTTGATCCTGATATCCAAGCATCCCAATTTTTTACAATGTGGTAGGTGTGTTGGGAACATCCACATCTGGGTTCCACCTTAGGGCTCTGAACTGCTGATGCTCATGGTCGGGTGTTAGCCCTATCCTAATTCTGGCCTTTTATTTTAAAAGTTCATACTTCTTCATGTGTTCTTTAGGCATTTCAGCTGCCACCTCTGCTAAGGATCCACGAAGTTGTGGCCTCAGCTCCACCATATGCTGGTCTGGAGGGATGCTGTACCTAAGGCAAGCCCTTTCAAAATTTTCTAAGAAGGCCTCTATTTCATTCCCCACCTACAAGGTAGGCAATTTCTTGGAATGGGGAGCGATACCTGGAGAAGGACTGTTAAGGCTACCTCATTGATCCAGCTTAGCCTTTTCCAGCTCTAAGCGCTTCAGCTCCATTTCCGCCTCCAAGCGCTTCTCCTCCAAGTGCTTTGCCTCTCTCTTCTCCTCTGCTTCTGCCTCCAAATGCTTCATCTCTAGGAAGAAAATCCTTTCTTCTGCAGTTAGAACTCGGTCTGGGTTAAGGGTATCCCTCCATCCTGACATCAGGATCTCAGGTGGGGGAGGGCTGACCCTTCCCTCCTGGGAAGTCTCCATTTCCCCATCTCCTCCCTGCATTTCTGTCATGGAGCTGGATGTCTGGGCTTGATCTGAGTCTGTCTTCTCCGTGGCATGTCGCTTTGGGAAGACTGGTTGCTCTAGGGTTTCAGTGCCCAATCACAACCTCATAGACAGGGCTGCCCTACTCTAGCCTAGCCATTTCCATGATATTAAAAAGAAAGAAAAAATAAACTGCTTGTTGGACTCCCTGGCTTTGCAGGCTGAACCCTTTTTGTGCCTGTTCCCTCACAGGCAAAAAAGAAAAGAAATGAAAGAGGGGAAAAAAACCCCAAAACCTCCTTGGCTTTGCAGGCTGCCAAAAGGAAAAAATGTGTCCTTTTAAAATCCTGAGGTCTATGCTTCTGGTTCAAGATGATCCCACCGCTAACACCATGTCAAGGCTGATTCCCCACTCTCGCACTTTGACTGCAGAAGGTGGGGGCCTGCAAGGATTCTAAAAATTAGTACTGGCCACTCCAGGCTTGTAATAAACTTTGAAGGTTACGGCTTTTCGCTGACCTTGGATAAGTAGATGCTGCCACCACCCAAGTGCAAAAGCCCCTTTGAGAACTCAGGAAAGCGCACTTGGGAATTCCTTCCTGTGGGGTACCCTCAAGCCCTTCCCCGCCTCACCCTCAGGGAAGAGCTGAGAAAGAAAACAAAAGAAATCAGCTGTTGTCACCAGCTAATTAAACAACATGTGCACAAACCTCTTAGGACACAAAATCCAATCCTGTTCTTAAAAAAGGTAAATTTTATTAAAAACAAAAAGAAAGAAAATATATTTGAAAACTTAGGCTATTGCTAGATTTAAAAAAATACAAAAATTCAGCATCAAGAATAACCTTCTTGAGGTCCAGCTTAAAGGTTACAAGCAAAACAAAAGCATTTGGGGTTAGCACAGAGGAGTCCACAAGCCATAAAGGAATAAACAGAGATAAACCTAATCACATCTTCCTAGACATTTCCTGAATTACTTACATATCTGGGGTTTCAAATGAGTAGTTTCTAGGTATGATTTTCATACCTGGTCCAAGCTCTTACAGCATAGCTGCAGCCCTGTCTCTGCTTTTCACCAAGAACAACAGCCAGACAAAGGGAAAGTTTTTTCACAATTTTAAAAGTTCTAGCCTTCCCATTGGCACTTTTGGTCAGGTGCCCACTCCCTTCCTTTTACCTATGCAGGGAGACTTTTTAACCCTTTACAGATAAAGAAAGTAGAGAACAACAACTGAGGGATTTTATAGCTAACTGGCAGGCTGGGTTCATAAAAGGGAGCTATCCCCTGCCCTTTCATGTATCACAACTACTCTTCTCCCCCGCCCTGCACCCCAAGCAGGAGGCTGCCAGGAGCAGCTCCAAGGCAGAGGGCAGGAGCAGCACATGGCAGTGGGGAGAGGGACAGATGTACTGCCAGCAAGATTGCCTGCTGGGCGACTGCCACACAGAGAACTTAGGGGAACGGAGAGCTGATAGGGGGCTGCCGCTGCACCCGGGCTCCAAGCCCCCACCAGCTCACTCCAATGGGCTGCTCTTTCTGCAAGCAGTGGACAAAGCAGGTGGCTGCCAAACATTATAAAGGAACATTGTGCAACTTTAAATGAGCATATTCTCTAATTGATCAGCAACGTAACAACGAAACAATGTTAACTGGGATGACTTTAAGTGAGAAGTTACTGTACGCAACAGAACGGGTCAGACTGACACCGGTCAGCTCCAGCCTGTCATTTTGCTGCAATCCAGTCTAATCCCAGTGGTATCTTGTGCTGGTATCTTGTGGACGTGGACTTGTGCTGTATAGACTCAAAATGCTTAGGGTCCACACAGTGTTTAGCCCAGTGATCTCCTCTAGTGCAGTCCGGCAGCATCTGAGTTTAACCCCTCATGGAGCAGCACAGGAGTTCAGAATCCCAGTGGGCCTCAGACCTTTATCGAGGTGTCTTTCCCTCCTTCTCTCCTTTCCATTTCATCACTGAGGTGGATGCTGAGGTGGCAGCATTCCATAGTGATTAGGTACCTGGGCTTTGTTCCCATCTCTACCACTGAGCTGGTGGATGACCCTGGGCAACTCACTGGCCCTCTCTGTGCCTCAGTTTCCCCTCTTACCCTTTGTTTGTATTGCCTATTTAGACTATAACCTGCTCAGAGCAGGGATTGTCCCTCACTGTGCTTTGTGCAGGGCCCAGGTGTCATTTGGGGTCTGTAAGGGTACTGTGATGCAAATAAAGGTAATAATACATTCTATTAAACAAATCAGTAATAACAACAACAGCTTGTAACTTCCCTTCTCCAGTCTGCCTTCCCTTCTCCAGCAATTCACTACCTTGTACTCCCGGGCAGCCTCCTCTATGGGAACCACCCTGTAAGCTCTGTGAGCCAGGACAGATGGCAAACCACACAGACAGAAGTTTGATCCTCTTCACAGAACAGTTTCAGAGCATCCTGGTGTTCCCCACACACCCCGCCCCCTCCTGCCCCTTTACTGCCTGGAAATTTAGCTGTTTGGCTGTTTTCACCATGTTTGCCAGCTGCCTGTTGGGCCTGAGGTTTCTCTGTTGCAGAGTTTCCATTTCTGGCATTTTTCAATGGCCCCTGTTTGCTGAGTGCCTTCCACTTTTGGATGCAGAAAACCACCTTCCTGGCACTGTGGTGCAAGGACACCAAAATAAGAGCTGTCCTCTCAGTGTAGATGTGTGTAGCGATCGCAGCATAGAATCTGGTGACTCCAGACTGCTACCGATCAGTTACGAATCAGTTCCGAGTTGAGAACTCCACAGTTGGGGCTGCATTAACGCAAGTGTGCGGTGTCATTAATAGCATCCTGCTATGAAGGACCATGACACTTGACAATGTGTGTGAAATGGTGGATGGCTTTGTGGAAATGGGCTTCCCAAAATGCAGAGGGGCAATAGATGGCATGCACATTCCAATTCTGGCACCGGACCACCTTGCGATGCAGTTCATCAAAAGAAAAGGGTACTTCTGCATGGTACTGAAGATGCTTGTGGATCACTGCAGGTATTTCACTGACATCAACATAGGGTGATCCGGGAAGGTGCATGACACGTGCATCTTCAGGAGCACTAGGCTGTACCAAAAGTTGCAAGCAGGGATTTTCTTTACAGACCAGAAGATTACAATGGGCAATACTGAAATGCTCATAGTGATTTTTGGAGACCCAGAGTATCCCTTACTCCCATGGGCAAGGAAGCCTTACAGGGAAACCTGGACAGCAGCAAGAAGTGCTTCAACAATAGGCTAACTAGGCGCCAAATGACCATGTAATGTGTATTTGGCAGATTAAAGGCACGCTGGAGATGTCTATATAACAGACTGGAGCTAAATGAGGAAAACATTCCAAGGTTATAGCTTCCTGATGCACACTGCATAATCTTTGTGACACTAACGGTGAAAGATTTGTTCAGGGGTGGAGTTCTGAGGCAGATCAGCTGGCTGCTGATTTTGAGCATCCTGATACCAGGGCTATTACAGGGACACAACGGGGGGCAATCTGAATCAGGGAAGCTTTATGGCAACTTTTTGAGAATGGGAACCAGTGATGTATATCTGCTGTGCTTCATTAAATTGAGCTTTATTTGGTAGCACTTGTGATGATTCCTGAGCTGGATTTTCAGTAAGCAAATTATTAAACTGCCTGTTTGGATTTTACTAAGAGCTGCTATCACAATTTGTAGGACACAAATAAAGTTTTGCTATTTTTCAGAGACTCTGTTTTTATTACACACCAATTAAAACACACAATGGATTGTGGGGAAGGGAGGTACCAGTGAAAGGCTGTCTCTCATGGCTGTGCGTAAATCCAGCTATCATTCTGGAAGCTGTCCAAAGGGGTGGAGTGAACAGGATACTGAGAAGTCCACTGAAGTTCTAAGGAATGTGTGAAAGGAGTTTGGTAAGGGCATGGAAAACAGTTTTGAATGAGCTGCAAGAGGGGTTGGGCATGCATTTGTTAAAAAGGCCACCAAGTGGATGATTACAGTAATGGAGGAGCAAACAGAGATTCTGAAGTCCCTAATCATGCTACAGTTGGAACAATCTCCTGATTTTCTTTTCTGTCCCACCTTTCTATTACTCTCCATTCCATGCATTCCTTTTTTTCTGCTTCTGAGAATTGCAGTACTTCCCGGAACATGTCCTCCTTGCTATGCTTTGGTTTCTTCCTTATCTTGGTGGAGGCCCTCCACCATATGTAGGGGTTTACCCTGAAGGCCACATCTGCAGAAGCACAAAAACAATAAACAGAAGCATGATTTTTAGTTCATGCACAGCACTGAACCATTACAATAAAATACACCTCTTGTAGCATACCAAACACTTTCTCACTGACTCTTGGTAAGCATGGTGAGTTCTGACCAGGTGGGTGGGGGGCATTTAAGTTGGGGTAAAGAGAGATGGTGATGATTCAAGGCTAGCAGTGCAGGCGACTAGGGACAATATTGTAAATTCTGCCACCATTTTCCACAGGCAGGGGTCATTGGAGCAGATATCTCACTCATGTGGGTAAGCTAGGATGCAAGGGTGCATCTACTGCACTCATGTGGGTTCACACCCAGTCCCTATGCTGCTCGCCTGTGTGCTGGTTTGGTCCCTGCGCAAGTGATTGCTGAGTGGTGCGGTAAAGTGTCCTACAATGGAGGAAGGAACCTGTGGCAGAGGATTGGCTAGTACCTCCAGGAAAGTTTCCTGGAGATCTCTCTGGAGAATTCCTATAAAATCTTGGTGTGCCTCAACACACTGTTCTGCCACACTGCTTAGCTGCACAAGGGAATTTACAGCACACTCAAACACAGCTAGTCTTGCACTTTTCTATCCCTTCACCCACTTCTACAGTACAGAAAGCAAAGGAAAGCTGAATGTCATAACCAAGCAGCATCAACTAAAAAAGATCACTTACCAGGGGTCTCCTCTCCTCCTTCTTGCTCACCAGAGACATACTCCTGAGACTGGCTAGACACCTCCAGAGTGAAGAAGAGTTCCACCCTACCAGGCAAACCAGCCATGGGCGCCACATCGTCCTCCAACTCCATCTCCTTCACGACTTTGTTCTCGGGGTTAGGTCCACTTTCCACTGGCTCTAGTCCCGCTGAAGTGTCCACGAGGCTCTTGATGGTGGAGGTGGGGTTGCAGCCAAGGATGGCATCTAGGTTTCTATAGAAGTGGCAAGTCTTTGGTGCAGCACTGAAGTGACAGTTTGCCTCCCTTCCCTTCCCAGTATGCCTACCTCAGCTCCTTTATCTTTGCTCCATACTGCTCTGTGTCCCATTCGTAGCACTTCTCCAACAGACCTAGAGAAATCTGCCTGTAGGTATCAAAATTCCTATGGCTGGAGCACGGCTGTGACTGCATAGTCTCCTCTCCCCATATACTGAGAAGATCCAGCAGCATCTCTGTGGTCCAGGTGGGAGACCATTTGCTGCGTGAAGTCACCATGATCAGCTGGGATGATACAATATGAGCTCTCCATGCATAGCCAACAGGAAGTGGAATTTCAAAAATTCCCAGACCTTTAAAGGGGAAGGGGCAGATGCTTGTTTACCTGGCTGCAGGACAGCCAAGTTCGAACTGCTGACTTACAGCAGTCAAGATGCACATCGTGGGACACCTCCTGGAGGGCATTTATGGTGACATAGCCTAGCAGGTTGTCTACATTGACACATTGTTGATAAAAGGTTGCTGAAAAGAGTTCTACGCCTCTCGTCAAGGTGTTTTTTATTTCGTCGCCAAAACAGAAAAGTTTTGTCACCAAAAGTGTACACCTCCACCGTTTTGTCGAGAAAAGCTGCCTTTTGTCAACAAAATTCTGTAATGTAGACAAGAACTTAGGTGCTTATCTTCAAGAGAGGAGCTGGGTTTAGCACACACCCTGCTTCTCTCACTGACTACTTTAGATGGCTCCCCACCTAGCATGCTGGCTCTTGTGGATGGCATTGTAAGGCACTATTGCAGCTGGAAAATTTAAAAGGGACAATCAGAATTGTCTTTCATGTTTTATTTACTGTAAATACCCGTCAGAGTGCAAAGCAGCTGAGAAGCAGTTTTAAGAACCTCAAAAATGGAAAAGAAACTCCCAGATTTTGAGAATAGTTTTTTTTTAATTTCACTAAAATGGCAACAAAGTCAAGGAAGTAACAAGTGAAATTAATGAGTGACAGTCGCCCCTTCAGTGACATTTTATAAATCTCTGTCCCTTTGCTTCTCCCTTCTCTGTCACACTAGTCATTTGTACTCAACGTTTTTGTAGCACTCATTTCCCATCCCTGTTTATTTCTCTGTGTCTTCCCCTCTCCTCTGATCCCTGTCACAGATCATCCCCCTCATGTTCTCCATCATTCCCCGGAGTTTATCCATTCCCCTTTCACTGCCTCTGGCTCTTTCCCCTCTTCAGAGTGTTTTCCTGTCCTTGTTTTCATATTACATCTATTTTTCACCCTTTCTCCAGGACTCTTTATTCTGTTTTACTTTACCTTTTCCTTTTGTCTCTTCTATTCCCTCTGGTTCAGCCCACCCTGGACCCCTGGCTCTTCCTGGCAGTGTTGCCAACCGCAGAAGTTAAAAATCATGAGTCAGAACCAAAAGTCATGAAATTGACTCAAAACATGAGGTTTCAAAAATATATATAATGTATTCTGCTTTATCGTGTGATTTTTTAACTCTGCCCATCCCCCATGGGTGTGACAAATACAGTGGTGCCAACCCTGCATTTACCGAGGAAGGTGACTTTGGCCCTAGCGGAAGGAGCTCTGGCTGGGAGACCCCAGTGAGATCTAATCCCACCGATCTGTACAAAATGCTCCCTGCTGCTGCGGAGCTTCCAGTTTCTCCCCAAACTCCCAAATCCTAATTAATTAATTATGTGTCCTTGCCATTCCCACATCTGCCTGTCCCCAGCCTGGCTGTTATTCTACTCCCTGCCCAGCCCCAACCTCTACCCCTCAGGGCCCCTGTGCTCCTCCTGCAGCTCCTCACGCCCCATCATTTCGGCTCCAGGGAGTGGGAGGAGCTTCCAGGGGTCATAGAGTTAAGAGGCCAGAAGGGAGGGGTAGACAGGAGTCCTCCAGGCCATAGAGACTGGGATGTGTGAGGCTAGAAAGGCTGATTTCAGGGCCTCTGTGGGGTATTTCCCCCCCCCCCCTCAGGGACACAGTCTGAGCTGGGATCCCGGCCCCACCCAGAGCCAGGGTCGGATTCTTCCCCCAGGGACGGAGCCCGGCGGGAAAGTGAAGATCGGGGCCTCGTCACCAGCATCGATAAATGTCACCTGCCCCCGGTCACAGTCCAGACAAACCCGAATCCTGCTGGGGACCTGGCTCAGGGGCAGGTGAGTCACAGGGGAGGTGAGAGCCCGGAACTGACCCAGCCACTGCTGCACAGCCCAGATCCCCATCTCAGGGTTATGAGTGATCCCTCCTTTCCTCCTCAGAGACTCTCTGGCCACGCCCCCAGACCAGCATTCCCCAGCCCCCACCTCCACCTCCCAGCAATGTCTCCCCGAGGTGAATCCCTCACAGCCCAACGCACAGAGATCAGAATCAAATCTCTCAGGGTTTTTGGGCAGATCCTGCCGTGTGTATCCACATCTCACACTTTTCCGATCCTCAGACAGGACGAGTTGGGGATGAGCCGTGTCTGGATCCAGAGTCACATTCACTTGGGGGAGAGAATCAGAGCATTAGGAACAGAGCTCGGCCCTGGGGTAAAATTTGACCTTATCAGTGACAGAATCTGCCCCAGCAGGGCAGTGTCTCAGGGAATCTCCTTCCTCCAGGATTTACCTGTCAGCTCTGAGATCTCAGCACAGAACTGGGGAGAGTCACTCCCCTGGCAGAGACGAGTCAGTGACAGGGTGAAAGTATCGGCTGGGCCAGGGCTGAGACTCAGAATCTTTCCCCTCCTGCCCCCACCTCTCCCCAGGGAGGGGACTAGAGACTCTGGGAGCCCCCACAGATGGTACAACTCAGTGAACATTTACAGAGCTCCCCTCCCCCTCCCCCCTTAAATCTCTCTGTGTCCCAGCTGCCCCTGCTGTGCTGGATTTTGCTGTGGGGTCTCCCCACTGCACCCGGCCTGCTCTGAAATGTCACAGCTGGGACAGCAACAGGCCAAATGGTACCAGGACTGAACCTGCCCAGAATTTCACTGCTCAGCAGCAGTTGGAGCACAAAAGTGCATTAGCCTGAGGCAGGGAGGGAGTGGTTAGCACAAGGGAAGGGTAGAAGGTGTAGAATAGGTGGCTGGTGGAAAGAGACAGGGTCGTGCTAGTGATGGGGAGGCTAAAGTGACGTCCTGTTTACCAGAGACAGGAGAATGCTGGGATCATAGTGGATGGAGACAGGAGAAAAGAGACAAGCTCACAGCTCTGATCACAGGAGCTCCCCAGATGTGTAGAATGGAGCCAGAAGAGCCCCTGTCTGTGATCAAGGCTCTGTTCCCCTGCTGGAGACTGGAGCAAGGGTGACACACAGACACAGTCCCTGCTCATCCCATCAGTGTGGGGTCATTGCAGAGCTACTGGCTTAGTGGATTTCTTTATAGGGGAGAAGATGAAGGAAGAAACAGAGAGACACTGGAGGTCGGCCAGCAGCAGAGGGAGATAAAACAAACTCCCCCTGGAGTAGTGGCTGTGGAGGTGCATGTCCCACTGGATCTGTATAATGAGTGGGAGCTGCTGTCACAGATCTCTGCAGGGTGCAGTGCACATGCGGGCGGTGGAGGGGCAGGAAGAGTAGATGCAATATGCTATAGAGTCATTATGGTGTGGTAGGACATAGGCACAAGCCCTGTGGTGCAGGGGTGCTGTGGAGGTCTGCCCTGAACTATCACATCCATTCCCACATTCAAGGAAAAAGAGGAACATTGTCTCATGGGAAATGATATTTGGATATTGATAAAATGTGATGTTTAATTACCTTCTTCTACAGATCTTCTCCACCCTAAAACCAACCATATAATTAGAGATGAGAGCAGATCTGAACAAGTATTGCATGATTCAATATTGTACAAACTAATACACTGAGGGAAAAAAGAACGTTATAAGTTCTTCCAGAAGTATACTGGAATATAAAGCATTAGAACCTGCACTGGGTTCCATGAGTGTTTCTTTCCAAGGGTGTAGCTTCACTGAAGAGTTAGCCCAGGATCTTACCTGGCTGTTGCTCCAACCTGTTTACTGCCCAGGTACAAAAATTTTGACTTAGGTTTGATGGAAAGGCTTGGAGTATAGGCTAAAGCCCGGGTTCTGCTTTAACTCCTGTTGGTTATCTGCCCACTTTGCAGTGTGGATGGAGGCTGATCACTTCAGGGGCTGATAATCCTCCAGGACCTTCCCACAATTCCTCTTGAGCCATATGTTCTTGGCCACTACCTACTCCCTTCTTAACCAGAGGCCACCTTCCCGTTTACAGACACCAGTTTATTGTTTAAACCTGAAATTGCATGTGGTCTGCTACAATTCTACTGCACTTCCATAGTACTTGTAGAGAGATGTCATCTGAGAGATCATCTTCCCAGCATTCTGCCAGCTGGTCAGGTACTGAAATGAGGATCCTGGTGGACCACTGGTGCAAGCTCAGTAACACCCACAATTTGGGGAGGGATGGAGGCAAAATCTGCTGTTCAAGGAAGATGTCTCCAAGTTGCTGGCAGCGGAGGGATTTCAGCAGAGGGAATCGCAGTGCAGGGAGAAAATCAAATCCCTCAGAACCACATAAAACCAAGGATCACATCCCCCAGCCTGACAACTCACAGGGAATTAGCCCTTTCTACCAGGAGTTGGACCAGGTGCCTGGCACTACCCCAAGCAGAGCCCCCTTTCCCCTGGATGGGCTTTTGACTATGAATGTTGCTGGTGCCTGAATCCCAGGACCTCTAGGAAGGAGATGGGAGAATTGACAAGGGAGGATGAAGAGAGACCAGCAGTTTAGCAGCTGGGGAAGATACAAGCTGCCATATTTATTAGTGTTATGGGGAATATTACAACTGTTTAGGGCCAATCTCATTGCTGTCCTAGGGATGTTATGTGCTGGGGGGTCAGCTTAGATAACAAAGCTTCAAATGAGGGCAGAAGAGCCCTCCATTTTCTCTGCTCCTGTTTTCTTTCCCCCTCCTCCCTGGCCACGTGCATTCCAAAGGGAGGGGCAGGAGAAGAGAGAATATACAGGAAACAAGTGATGTGTTGTGGCTCCCTCTGCTGCATGCATCCAAGCAATACAACCAGCAATGCTTGCAAATATAGGGAAATGGGCAGCAGAAGCATAGATAGATATAGATATAGTAGGGGACTTTACCTCGGTATATTTAATCCTAACTTAGTGCAGGGGGTGTGGTCTAGATGACTTCTTCAGATCCCTTCCAGCCCTACATTTCTATGATCGCACATTGACACTAGCATCACTAGAATCCTATCACTGGAGGTTTTTAAGAACAGGTTGGACAAACACCTGTCAGGGATGGTCTACGGGTTTACTTGATCGTGCCTCAGTGAAGGGGACTGGACTTGATGATGTCAAGGTCCCCTGCAGCCCTACATTTCTATGCTTCTATGTATATGGGTGGTTCCACTGAGTTCAAGAGGTTCTACTCAGACACAGAAAATAAATCATGAGGCTAGAAAAATAATAAATACATAACAATAAACGAGTTTTTGTTTAAAAATGACCTTTCTCAGTGAAATATTTTCTATTTTTGTTTTTCAGGGTTGTTGTTGTTTTTCCAAAAAATTGTCAGTACTACAATCATTTTTTATCTTTTGTGAAATATTTTGATTTAAAAAGATCTTTTTTCATTTATCAAGTTTTTCATTTTAGTAATCGAAAAGCGTTAATCAGAATTTTTAAAAAAAATTTAAAAAAATCCCAAACAAATTAATAGGTCCTTTTCAAGCACTTGAAATTAAAACCTTTGTGACATTTTAAAAATATCTTGCAAAGCTAGTTTTCCAGGATAAGTGCATTAAACTTTGCAGGGTCACAACCTAAAGATTTACAATTATGGAGAAAAATTAAGTTACAAATACATATACTTAGATAAAATGACTTGTGTATTTGCTATTTTTTTAATAGAAACAAATCTATTTATTGATACTGAGGTCTTACCACAAAGGTGAAAAGGTTTCATTTTCCCCTTCTCTTATATATTACATGTCTTTCTTACATTAGGTTGCCAATATTAACGTAAAGTCTGAGTGATTATTTCTGTTCAGATTGTTGTTTTCTTTATATGACATTTATCTTGTGTCATTTTTCGTATTGTCAATACTGAAGTTAAGACTGAGAGCTCATTTCTATATAAAGCTCTTTCTTTTAATTGTGTGTTGTTTTTTGTAGATTCTCTTTTGGTGGGAAAATCATCGGTCTTCCCAACATTAATAAAAATAAATAAAACTAAAGAAGCACACAGGTATGCACACAAACAAACCAAAATTCCCACCCTAATCAAGCTATAGATGCGTACAAAGTTGTAGCTGTGGAAATAGGAGAAATGACACTTACCAAGTGCTGCAGTAAGTTTCCCTTTAAAAAGTACAGAAAAAAAATATTAATGATTATTCAGAACTTCTCTCTGCATTGGTACACAGTTAATAGACTTAATCTGATATGTATGAAAATCACCAGGCATGTGTAGGGCTGTGTCTGAGTTATGTGAATGCTGGGCAGAGAGATTTTACAGTCAATGAGTTTTGACACTGACTCAAAAATAATTTTGTTTTGAAGCTTTAAAATTGCTGTAAATTTGTTTCCTCTCTGCAGATTATGAGTATTTATTTACTGCCCTTCCACAGAGGCACTTCCATCGGGCTTAGCCTGCGAGGGTATGTCTACACTGCAAGAAAAGGCCAGAGGTTGGCCTGGATCAGCAGATTCAGGCTCACGGGGCTTGGGCTGCCTGCCTATAAAATCGCAGTGCAGAAACATTTGGACTCAGACTGGAGCCCAAGTTTTGAGACCCAGCAAGGTGGGAGGTTCCCAGAACCTGGGCTCCAGCCTGAGCCCCAATGTCTTCACTGAGATTTTATAGCCCTGTGAGCCCGAGTCAGCTGACCCAGGCCAGCCACGGCTGTGCCACACATCTTTTGTCGCAGTGTAGACATACCCTTGGGGTACATCTGCCCAGCATAAATACCCCGCGGAGGAGTGTCAGAGCTTGGGTCAACTCAGTGGGGTCACACTGCAGGGCTAAAAATAGCAGTGTAGACCTGGCCAGCCCAAGTGGGAACCCAAAGGTCTCCACTGCTCCTTTTAGCCCTGCAGCATGAGCCCTGTGAGCTCAAGTCAGTTGATCTGGGCTCTGAGACTGGCTACTGCAGTTGTTTGGTTTTGGTTTTGCTTGTAGATGTGCCCATAGTGTCAGAGTGCACTGTACCTCAGGTGTAGCCTGCTCCTTCTTTTACAAGTTACATTTCTTTGGTTTTAGATTGAAATTATTGATGTAAAGGCTCAGAGATTATTTCTATTCAACTGGAAGAGTCTGGAGAGATCATCACAATACAAAACTCATTTTTGTTGAGCAAAATGCTTCAAATTACATTTTGGCTTGAAATTCCTCAGGTTCAGTCTTTCCTCCATTTCTTTTAAAAAGTTAAAAATGAACCAACTACACAAAAATTAAAGAGAAACCTGCACAAAAGATCCAATGTTGCACGAAATTTTCTCCTCAGAGGGAGGTGAATGAAACTTACCAATTTCTGCGTCACATTTCCCATAAAAGAAAAAGAAATAAATATCAGCTTTTGTGGTGTGTTACCCTCATCTTGTTTTATTTCCCTTTATCATCAATGTGATAGTTAAGGGTGAAAGATTATTTCAGACTAGAGGATCTGGTGGTGTCTTCTGGTCTTAAACTCTAGTGTGTGACTCTATTGCTTATCAATTTTTCAAGTTAGCTTTTGGTGTGAAATGTATCCAATTTAGTCTTTCCCCACATTCTATAAAGTTACATTAAAAAACAAACATGCACACACTCAAAAAAAGCAAGCAAACAAAAACAGGATTCATATTGCACTAAAATTTTAAAGCAAACAACTCCATACCAATTAAAGAAACTACCATCTGAGGATCCAATTTTGTACCAAAATTTTCTTGTCAAAGGGGGGATAGTGACACTTACCAATTTCTATATTTCGTTTCCCTAAACAATAAACAGAAATAAATAAAAAAGTTTATTATGAGCTTCCCTTCCCTTATATGTTATTTTACTGTATCATCAATATGAAAGTTAAGGTTGAGAGATTATTTCGATTCAATTTCCTCTTTTGTCTTACTTATCTTCCCCATCACTCCTCCAATAACATTTTGGCATGAAGTTTATCTAATTTAAACTGTCTCCAGATTTTTTAAAACTAGATTAACATGTCCATACACACACACAAGAACAAACATAAAATAAATCAAACAAAAAGGTCAATATACAACTGTGTAAGTGTATACAGAAACTGTAATTGTGGAAAAGGGGAAAACGAAACTTACCAACTTCTTCAGTAAGTTTCCCTTAAAAATACACAAATAAATATAAATGATTATTATGTCCTTTCTTCATCAAGCAGAGTTAAAATATGTACAGAATTCACTAGGATCATAGAGGGATGTGTCTGAGTTATGTTGAAGTCAGCCAAATACATTCTTTATTAACGAAATTCACCAAGGTTATGGACAGGTGTGTCTGAGTTACGTGAAAGTTGCTATGATTTTTTTCCCTAACCAAGGAACAAATGTGTTTATTAACAGACTTACCACCGGGGCATCTCTATAGGGCCCATCGTTGTACTGTCAATGCACTACACTTTATTAGCAAAAGAAATTTTTTTAAGTACAAATACGAGAGCCTAGGCACTCCAGTTGTCTCAGGTGGAACCAGAGATGGACACCAGTAGCCCCAGAGAACTGGGAGAGGGAGAGATGGAGGACCAAGCAGAATGCAGCTGTATCTGCTATGATCTGATTCTCTGGCTCAGTTCTATTCCTTAAGACTCTCCTCCCCATCCACCCTATATCAATAAAGTCACATGCATTCTTCTCCTTTATATAGGACAAGACCAGCAGGTTACACGTCCTTATGATGTTAAATTCCTAAATTGCCCGTATTCACTTATTAGACTATAACCTGTATTTACAATATATCTCTCCCTCTAATATTTACCTTTCATTTTAAAGAGACAAACAGTGAAGCCAGTGAAACCAAACAAAACCACCAGGATCACGCTCAGAGCCACCATCCAGGGATTCACCTTTGGGAAAAATGGATCTGAAAAGCAAAACCCCAGGACTTGCCTTAGTATGGAAGCGGTCACTGAAATCAGATGTTCTTATTCTAGATGAATCCATAAATAGTTCCCAGTAGGATTCTGTCAAACAAGAGTGAAAACATGGCCCTATCTACAGAGGTGCTGGAACAACTTGCATAGTGGGGGTGCTGAGAACCACTGAACCAAACTATAAACTCTGTACATGATGGAAACCACTTCAAGCCAGAGGGTGCAACAGCACCACCCGCATCCCTAGTTCCAGAACTTATGCCTGTCTACGAACAGGGGCTGCTAACAGGGAGTTTTGCAAGGGAGTTCTCCAGGTGAAGGAGGAGCAAATACAGCACCCTTGGGATAAGTGACTGTCTGTAGTGTGTGTTTGTTTGTGTTTGGGGGTTACTTGCTGTGTGCTGAGCTTGTCTTTGTCAGTCTGTTTGGTTGGTTGGTTGTTTGAAGGATCGTGTGCTGTTGCTGGCAGTTGGAAGCTGTGAGTTTCAAAGGAAGGTCTGAAAGCTAGAAGCCTCTGGTAATTGGCTGAGCCTTAATCAGTGGGTGGGGCTATCACACAGGTCAGGGCTTTATAAAGCAGTGTGCAAGGGACCAGGGAGCTTTGCGACCAGGGGCTGCTAACAGGGAGTTTCGCAAGGGAGTTGGGAAGGGAGCAAAGGTCCCTTGCTGTTTTAATCTGTTTTCCTTTCTTCCCTTTAAAACCTATAAACCAAACTACATTCAAAACTTCTTGCTTTAAACAACCCTTTCATTAACTAGGAGATAATGCAGGCAGAAGCCTAGCTGCAGAGTGAGGGCTATCCAGTTTATTGCACTGAGTGCAGCATGTATGATTACCTGGCCTGTGGGCAGGTGGCGTATGTGTGCATTGGGTGCAAAGAGCTCCTGGCCCTCAGAGACCACGTACATGCTTTGGAGGCCAGGGTGGCGGAACTGGAGGAGCTAAGGGAGGCAGAGAGGTATGTTGATGAGGCTTTCTGGGACACTGTAGAATTGTCCCACCTCCGGTCAGAGAGCCCCTGTGCTGTTGAGGAGGATGGAATGCTCAGGGAAGCAGAGCAGTCAACGGGAGCAGAGGGAAACCTTCCCATAGTTGGGACCCTCCTTCCAGATGGTATTAGGGTAGCCTCTCGCACTGAGGTTACCTCTCCAGGGGAAGGAACTCCAGTCACTAGGAAAAGGCAGGTGTTAGTAATGGGAGATTCGATCATTAGAAACATAGATAGCTGGGTTTGTGATGACCGGGAGAACCGTATGGTGACTTGCCTGCCTGGTGCGAAGGTTGAGGATCTCTCGAGGCATCTAGACAGACTTATGTGTAGTGCTGGGGAGGAGTCGGTGGTCGTGGTACATGTAGGTACCAAAGACATAGGGAAGGGTAGAAGAGATGTCCTGGAGGCCAAATTTAGGCTGCTAGGGAAGAGACTGAAATCCAGGACCTCTATGGTGGCATTCTCAGAATGCTCCCAGTTCCACGCGCAGGACCAGGTAGGCAGGCAGAGCTTCAGAGTCTCAATGCATGGATGAGACGATGGTGTAAAGAGGAGGGATTTACATTCATTAGGAACTGGGGAAACTTTTGGGATGGGGGGAGCCTATACAGGAGAGATGGGCTCCACCTAAGCCAAAGTGGAACCAAACTGCTGGCACTAAACATTACAAAGGTTGTAGAGCAGTTTTTAAACTAGAAGATGGGGGAAAGCCGACTGCTGCAGAGGACACAGACTTCTCTTAGGGGAAAGTCTATTGATAAAGATTCTCTAGGTTAGAGTCAGGAGCAGAGGATGGAAGAGGATAACGTAAGGGCCAGATCAGATGAGAAACATTCACATAAAAAAGAATCTGACACATCAGAAAAGGGCAGACAAATAAACAGTGACAAGTTTTAAAAGTGTTTGTACACAAATGCTAGAAGTCTAAATAATAAGATGGGTGAACTAGAGTGCCTTGTGATAAAGGAGGATATTGATATAATAGGCATCACAGAAACCTGGTGGACTGAGAGCAATCAATGGGACACAATCATTCCAGGGTACAAAATATATCGGAAGGACAGAACAGGTCATGCGGGGGGAGGGGGAGTGGCACTATATGTGAAAGAAAATGTAGAATCAAATGAAGTTAAAATCTTAAGTGAATCCACATGTTCCATAGAATCTCTATGGATAGAAATTTCATGCTCTAATAAGAATATAACATTAGGGATCTCTTATCGACCACCTGACCAGGACAGTGATAGTGATGATGAAATGCTAAGGGAAATTAGAGAGGCTATCAAAGTTAAGAACTCAATAATAGTGGGGGATTTCAATTATCCCCATATTGACTGGGAACATGTCACTTCAGGACAAAATGCAGAGACAAAATGTATCAATACTTTAAATGACTGCTTCATGGAGCAGCTGGTACAGGAACCCACAAAGGGAGAGGGCATGAGGCAACTCTAGATTTAGTCCTGAGTGGAGCACAGGAGCTGGTCCAAGAGGTAACTATAGCAGGACCACTTGGAAATAGTGACCATAATACACTAACATGCAACATCCCTGTGGAGGGAAGAACATCTCAACAGCCCAACACTGTGGCATTTAATTTCAAAAGGGGGAACTATGCAAAAATGAGGGGGTTAGTTAAACAGAAGTTAAAAGGTACAGTGACTAAAGTGAAATCCCTGCAAGCTGCATGGGCGCTTTTTAAAGACACCATAATAGAGGCCCAACTTCAATGTATACCCCAAATTAAGAAACACAGTAAAAGAACTAAAAAAGAGACACTGTGGCTTAACAGCCATGTAAAAGAAGCAGTGAGAGATAAAAAGACTTCCTTTAAAAAGTGGAAGTCAAATCCTAGTGAGGTAAATAGAAAGGAGCATAAACATTGCCAAATTAAGTGTAAAAATGTAATAAGAAAAGCCAAAGAGGAGTTTGAAGAACAGCTAGCCAAAAACTCCAAAGGTAATAACAAAATGTTTTTTAAGTACATCAGAAGCAGGAAGCCTGCTAAACAACCAGTGGGGCCCCTTGACGATCGAAATACAAAAGGAGCACTTAAAGACAATCAAGTCATTGCGGAGAAACTAAATGGATTCTTTGCTTCAGTCTTCACGGCTGAGGATGTTAGGGAGATTCCCAAACCTGAGCTGGCTTTTGTAGGTGACAAATCTGAGGAACTGTCACAGATTGAAGTGTCACTAGAGGAGGTTTTGGAATTAATTGATAAACTCAACATTAACAAGTCACCGGGACCAGATGGCATTCACCCAAGAGTTCTGAAAGAACTCAAATGTGAAGTTGTGGAACTATTAACTATGGTTTGTAACCTGTCCTTTAAATCGGCTTCAGTACCCAATGACTGGAAGTTAGCTAATGTAACGCCAATATTTAAAAAGGGCTCTAGAGGTGATCCCGGCAATTACAGACCGGTAAGTCTAATGTCGGTACCGGGCAAATTAGTTGAAACAATAGTAAAGAATAAAATTGTCAGACACATAGAAGAACATAAATTGTTGAGCAAAAGTCAACATGGTTTCTGTAAAGGGAAATCGTGTCTTACTAATCTATTAGAGTTCTTTGAAGGGGTCAACAAACATGTGGACAAGGGGGATCCGGTGGACATAGTGTACTTAGATTTCCAGAAAGCCTTTGACAAGGTCCCTCACCAAAGGCTCTTACGTAAATTAAGCTCTCATGGGATAAAAGGGAAGGTCCTTTCATGGATTGAGAACTGGTTAAAAGACAGGGAATAAAGGGTAGGAAATAATGGTAAATTCTCAGAATGGAGAGGGGTAACTAGTGGTGTTCCCCAAGGGTCAGTCCTAGGACCAATCGTATTCAACTTATTCATAAATGATCTGGAGAAAGGGGTAAAAAGTGAGGTGGCGAAGTTTGCAGATGATACTAAACTGTTCAAGATAGTTAAGACCAAAGCAGACTGTGAAAAACTTCAGAAAGATCTCACAAAACTAAGTGATTGGGCAACAAAATGGCAAATTAAATTTAATGCAGATAAATGTAAAGTAATGCACATTGGAAAAAATAACCCCAACTATACATACAAAATGAGGGGGCTAATTTAGCTACAACGAGTCAGGAAAAAGATCTTGGGAGTCATCATGGATAGTTCTCTGAAGATGTCCACGCAGTGTGCAGAGGCGGTCAAAAAAGCAAACAGGATGTTAGGAATCATTAAAAAGGGGATAGAGAATAAGACTGAGAATATATTGCCCTTATATAAATCGATAGTACGCCCACATCTCAAATACTTCATACAGACGTGGTCTCCTCCTCTCAAAAAAGATATACTGGCACTAGAAAAGGTTCAGAGAAGGGCAACTAAAATGATTAGGAGTTTGGAACGGGTCCCATATGAGGAGAGACTAAAGAGGTTAGGACTCTTCAGCTTGGAAAAGAGGAGACAAAGGGGGGATATGATAGAGGTATATAAGATCATGAGTGATGTGGAGAAAGTGGATAAGGAAAAGTTATTTACTTATTCCCATAATACAAGAACTAGGGGTCACCAAATGAAATTAACGGGCAGCAGGTTTAAAACAAATAAAAGGAAGTTCTTCTTCACGCAGCACACAGTCAACTTGTGGAACTCCTTACCTGAGCAGGTTGTGAAGGCTAGGACTATAACAGTGTTTAAAAGAGAACTGGATAAATTCATGAAGGTTAAGTCCATTAATGGCTATTAGCCAGGATGGCTAAGGAATGGTGTCCCTAGCCTCTGTTTGTCAGGGTACGTCTACACTACAAGACTATTTCGAATCAACTTAATTCGAATTTGTGGAATCGACCTTATGAAGTCGAAGTTGTGTATCCACACTAAATACACTAGTTCGACTGTGTGAGTCCACAGTAACGGGGCCAGTGTCGACTTTGGAAGCGGTGCACTGTGGGAAGCTATCCCACAGTTCCCGCACTCCCCGCTGCCCATTGGAATCCTGGGATTTCCCCCCAATGCATGCTGGGGGGAAAAATGTGTCGAGGGTGGTTTTGGGTAACTGTCATCATTGAACCGTCACTCCCGCCCTCTCTCCGTGAAAGCGTCGGCGGGAAATCTGTTCGCGCCCTTCTCTGGTCGGTTACAGCTCGGACGCCACAGCACTGCGAGCATGGAGCCCGCTGCGATCATTGCTGCACTTATGGCCGTTGTCAACTCCTCGCACCTTATCGTCCACCTCTTCCACAGTCAGCTGCTGAGAAATCGGGCGAGGAGGCTCCGTCAGCGCGGTGAGGACAGGAAGTCACAGAGTGGCGCAGACTTCTCACAAAGCAGGGTACGCCGCGCAGTGGAGATCATGGTGGCAATGGGTCAAGTTCATGGTGTGGAACGGCGATTCTGGGCCCGGGAAACAAGCACGGACTGGTGGGACCGCATAGTGCTGCAGGTCTGGGATGAATCACAGTGGCTGCGAAACTTCAGGATGCGTAAGGGCACTTTCCTTGAACTCTGTGACTTGCTGTCCCCTGCCCTGAAGCGCCAGGACACCCGGATGCGAGCAGCCCTGACTGTGCAGAAGCGAGTGGCCATAGCCCTCTGGAAACTTGCAATGCCAGACAGCTACCGGTCAGTAGCGAACCACTTTGGCGTGGGCAAATCTACCGTAGGGCTTGCTGTGATTCAAGTAGCCCACGCAATCGTTGAGCAACTGTTCTCAAAGGTAGTGACCCTGGGAAACGTCCAGGTCGTCATAGATGGCTTCGGCGCGATGGGATTCCCAAACTGCAGTGGGGCTATAGATGGGACTCACATCCCTATCCTGGGACCGGCCCACCAGGCCAGTGAGTACATTATCCGAAAGGGCTACTTTTCTATGGTGCTGCAAGCACTGGTGGACCATAGGGGACGTTTTACCAACATCTACGTGGGGTGGCCGGGCAAGGTTCATGACGCGCGTGTGTTCAGGAACTCTGGTCTGTTTAAACGCCTCCAGGCAGGTAGTTTCTTCCCGGACCACAAAATAACGGTTGGGGATGTGCAGATGCCTACAGTGATCCTCGGGGACCCAGCCTACCCGCTAATGCCCTGGCTCATGAAGCCCTATACAGGCGCCTTGGACAGTGAGAAGGAACTCTTCAACTACCAGCTGAGCAAGTGCAGAATGGTGGTGGAGTGTGCTTTCGGACGTCTCAAGGGGAGATGGCGGAGCTTACTGACTCGCTCCGACCTCAGCGAAAAAAATACCCCCGTTGTTATTGCTGCTTGCTGTGTGCTCCACAATCTCTGTGAGAGCAAGGGCGAGACCTTTATGGCTGGATGGGAGGTTGAGGCCAATCGCCTGGCTGCTGATTACGCTCAGCCAGACACCCGTGCCGATAGAAGATCCCAGCGGGAAGCGCTGTGCATCCGGGAGGCTTTGAAAGATAGGTTCCTCGGAGAGCAGGGTAACCTATGACTCTCCAGTTGATTTACAGAGAAGCTGAACCTGAGCCTGTTTCAGTGACTGTTGACTTCGATCTGCGGTTACATACCCCGTTCTCCGGGTTTCCCCCCTTCCAACACACGTTTTAAAATAACTTTAATGGAACACTGATTATTAATAAAGTTTTCTTTAATTATGAATTCCTGTTCAAGGGTTGAAACATGGACGCGGACTGTGGTGGGTACGGTGTGCACTGATGTCCAGACCGCTTCTACACTAGAGGAATGACAGGCTCCTGCTCCTACAGCGGTCTCTGGGGGGAGGACGGTTGCAGGTGGGTGTGCAGGAAGGGGTGGGTTTGCAGGAAGGGGTGAGGGGTGCCGTCTTTGGGATGGAGTTTGGATGCAGGCTCTGGACTGGGGGTTGGGGCATAGGAAGGGGTGAGGGTTGTGTGGGAAGGGTGAGTATGTGTCCGTGGATGAGGGCTCTTGCTGGGGCTCAGGGCATCGGAGAGGCTCGTGGCTAGGGGGGAGGGGCATGGTAAGGGCAGCCTGCCTTGCCATTTGTGGATGTCAGGCGCTAGGACCCTGGGGCAGCATACACCTCACAGACTGACCCGGGGCAGCATTCACCTCCCAGAATGACCCTAGTGCCTAGTGACTGCAGTCTGTGTGTGTCCTGCTGTTGATCCTGCCCCCAAGTCTGTACCCTGGTAATGGAGGCTGTCCTATGCAATTAACAAACCCCTCCCCCCCCCTTCACACAAAGTCTTCTGACAAGGAAAACGTGACGGAAACAGTGAATAACAACAAACTACTTTTAATACTCAACTACACAGTGGGGGGATGAAACTTGGATTTGGGACTGGGTGATCCAGGAAGGGAAGCACTTCTCACACTTTAGGGAATGAGAGCTGTTTGGTACATGAGCGCTCTGCTGGGGTGGAGTGACAGTTTTCACGGCCCCTAGCGCCCCTCCTTCTTGTGATTTTGGGTGAGGGGGGGACAGGACATTGTGGCGGGGGAAGGCGGTTGCAGATACAGTTCAGGGGGGCTCTCTGCTCCTGCCTGCGGTCCTACAGAACATCTACAAGGCGCCGGAGCGTGTCCGTTTGTTCCCTCATTAGCCCAAGCAGCGTTTGAGTCGCCTGCTGGTCTTCCTGCCGCCACCTGTCCTCCCGTTCGCTGTGTGAGCGCTGCTGCTGAGAGAGGGTCTCCCTCCACTGTCTCTGCTCGGCCGACTCGGCTCTGGAGCAAGCCATCAGTTCCGAGAACATGTCGTCCCTAGTCTTTTTCTTTCGCCGCCTAATCTGCGCCAGCCTCTGTGAGGGGGATGCCGGGGCAGTTCGGGAAAGAGCCGCAGCTGTGTGATGGGAAAAAGGAAGTGATTTCCTTGAAAAGATACATGTTTGCGAACACTGAACACAGTCTAGTCAGTTTCTGTGAACAAGACCATACAGGGCACCTAGTCTCACGAGCTCTCAGGACAAGTTCGAGATTTCGGAATACGCTTTCATTGGCTGCGGTCTTGCACAAGAGATCGGACAAGCGGGGCGGTACAGCTGAATCCGTGTAGCAGCCAGGCCTGGTAAGCACTACACTATAGGCTGCTTAACAGTTAATGGATAGCTGTGCCCTCCCGCTGAAGGCAATCTGTAAAGCATAAAGTCTGACCCTGTTCCAGCCCCTCGCGGCTGTGCACCGGAAAGATCACTGTATGCTTTTCCTCTGTGGCCTCCAACACGTGGCTGTTAAGCGAAGGTCATTGCTATGCAAAGTAAAAGTCAAGCATTCACAATAGTAACAGTACACTAATTGCCCTAATTAGATGCAGCAGTCGCCGAACGAGATTAGCCTGAGGCGGGTCACTCGGAGAGAGAGAGAGTGGATGCTGCTCGAATCCCTGCACAGACCAGGACCGTACGCTGCAATGCTGGTGGAGGCAATGATTCCGCTGTACATTAGGATGGCCTGGCGCGGAAGAGTGTGCTTCCACGGAGCACCAAATAAGGCACCTCTCCCCAGGAACCTCCTGCGGAGACTTTTCGAGCTGCTCTCCGAGAGCTTCGTGGAACTGTCCCAGGAGGATTTCTGTTCCATCCCTATCTGTGTGGACCTTCTCTTTATATAGTTTTTTAAGCAAAAGGTTTTATATAGCTTTTACATATTTTTTATTCCTGTTTTTAAAAAAATAAATGTTTCCATGTTTATAGCACTTACCGACTGATCCTTCCCCTGATTCTGAGTCCGGGTTAACGGCCGGGGAGGGTTGGTAGGGGATCTCTGTGAGGGTGATGAAGAGATCCTGGCTGTCGGGGAAAGCAGTATTGTAAGCGCTGTCGCCTGCGTCGTCCTCCACAAACCCTTCCTCATCTTCCCCATCGGCGAACATCGCCGAGGAACTGCCCCTCGACACTATCCCATACTCAGAGTCCACGGTCACTGGTGGGGCAGTGGTGGCAGACCCACCTAGAATGGCATGCAGTGCCTCGTAGAAGCGGCAGGTCTGGGGCTGTGCTCCGGAGCGTCCGTTTGCCGCTCTGACTTTTTGGTAGCCTTGTCTCAGGTCCTTGATTTTCACGCGGCACTGCGTTGTATCCCGGCTGTATCCTCTGAGTGCCATGGCTTTGGAGACCTTCTCGTAGGTCTTTGCATTCCGTTTGTTGGAGCGCAGCTCCGAAAGCACAGACTCATCGCCCCACACAGCGATCAGATCCAGGACTTCACGGTCTGTCCATGCTGGGGACCTCTTTCTATTCTGGGATTGCATGGACTCCTCTGCTGGAGAGCTCTGCATCGTTGCAGGTGCTGCTGAGCTCGCCCCGGTGTCCAACCAGGACATGAGATTCAAAGTGCCCAGACAGGAAAAGGAATTCAAATTTTCCCGGGTCGTTTCCTGTGTGGCTGGTCAGAGAATCCAAGCTTGGACTGCTGTCCAGAGCGTCAACAGAGTGGTGCACTGTGGGATAGCTCCCAGAGCTAGTAAGTTCGATTTGCATCCACACCTAGCCTAATTCGACATAGCCATGTCGAATTTAGCGCTACTCCCCTCGTCGGGGTGGAGTACCGAATTCGAACTAAAGAGCCCTCTAGGTTGAACTAAATGGCTTCCTGGTGTGGACGGGCGCACGGTTAATTCGAATTAACGCTGCTAAATTCAAATTAAAGTCCTAGTGTAGACCAGGCCTCAGAGGGTGGAGATGGATGGCAGGAGAGAGATCACTTGATCATTGCCTGTTAGGTTCACTCCCTTTGGGGCACCTGGCATTGGCCACTGTCAGGAGACAGGATACTGGGCTAGATGGACCTTTGGTCTCACCCAGTATGGCCGTTTTTATGTTCTTATGTTATGTTACGATACAAAAAAGACCAGAAACAGATTTTAAAAATGGCTCAAACCACCACAGCTTCAATACGGATTTATCCTTGAATAAACAGGCCTGACTGGATTCACTGCTATCCAGAGGGTCAGAGAGTTCAAGTGCAAGTTCTCTGCTCATAAAACCCCATTGATTTCAATAGAGTTACGCCAGCAAAGAATTTGGCTCTCAGTGTTCAGAAACATTCAGAAATTGCCAGATTAATTAGCATATTTTTATAAAATTCACTATTCACTAATTATATCATAATTACAATTCCTCCAAACATATGTGCAACAAATTAATTAATCTTCTTTTCTGTCCCTGTGTTCACAGGGATTCAATTATCTAACTAGGGTAAAATTTTCAAATGTGCTGAACACCTTCTCTGCACATGGCTTGTGCACTGAATTAGTGAAACTTGTGCAACTCTTCAGGTGGCCATTCTTAAATTAGTTCAATAGTTGACTTCAAAAGAGAGTTGCACCAATTTAACTAAATTGATGCATAAAACCTTAAATTGTAAATTAGCTTAATAGTATCATACCTTCATTTAGCTTAAGTCAGTGGGGAATTGACAAGCTAAATCAATACACGGCGCTCTGCAACTTATATAAGAGTGTTCAGAAAAGCAGGTTGCATTAATTAATTAAATAGCTAATTAGTGCAACTTTTTGTGTGTAGACAAGGTCAAAGTGAGTCTCTTAGTGGATCCGGACCAAAATGACTTAAGAAGCACAAGTCTATCTGAACATCAAAAGAAACAACAACAGGAGTTAGATGACATTTCACACAACAAATAATAAACAATGAGTTGGTGAAGTAGAAAGATCACAAACAAGCCACACTATAAAAATTACCACATTCAAAACACGAAGGAGAATGTAAGGTTGCAGGTGCACACTGTGTCTGAGGGTTGAGTGCCTATTTCCTCTCAAAAACACTAGAAGGTTTTTTGGTTTGTTTGTTAGAATCTCAGAAAAGTCAGATTAAAGATTGAATTTATGTGCAACCTAAACCTTTGATAATCTGAATACTCACAATTAAGGTAATCAAATTCCTTGAACTTTGACCCCGTAAAGACACCAGCCTCCCATCTCTTTTGTTTGTATGCAGATTATGAAATATTCACCAGAGATACTTCAGTTCTTTGGTTCCTATGTTGTGTTTTGTTTCTGGTGGAGGTGAGTTCAGTGCGGGATTTGGATGGTTACTCACCTGCTATATAAACTGCTGATTCCTTTTCTTGATTGAGAACAGTGTTCCTGATGCAACAGGACAAGTTTTGGTTAGAATGTTTTTTCAGAACGATAGCAGTTTCTGTTTCAAACAGGTTGTTATCCCCTTGGGATGTTGTTTCAGAGAGTGATGGTAAATGCCGCCCACTGAGATCTTTCCATAGCACTTTGGGCTCTGGGTACCAACCAGATGATCGACAAACCACCCGGATCCCTCCATCCTGGTGACCCTCAACAGAGATGAGAGGAGCAGAGCCCAGACCTAAGGGGAAAAGACATAAAGGTGTCAATTCCATGAAATAATTTCTAAAGCAGAAGGGATGAGGGACACTTTGTGGATCCCTTACTCACACTAGAAAGCACTTATTCATGTGGGTTATCAGTAGAAGCTATAACTGATACTGGAATTTCTGAAATCCTAATGCTCATGGACACACAAAAATGTGAACAAATGTTTAAAATGTCATTGAGTCAGTGGGAAATATTGTTATTTCAACACAGAAGCAACTCAGTGCTGAGCACCTCTGGAGATATGACCACTTCATTTAGATCAGTGGTTTTCAACCTGTATGTCTAAGGGATTCACAAAAGGTTGTCATTACCATAGACCAGTGGTTTTCAACCTGTGGTCTGTGGATCCCTGGGGATCCCTTTTGGAGTCAATCAAGACTTTCTTTTGTGCAAGAAAGTACCTTGACCATCCTGAAAATGTTTTTAATCAATGCTGGGAAAGTTCTCAGCATATTTTCCCCAGTATGAAAGTGGCTGTTTGCTGAAATTTAGATACACTGTGTTATTGTAAAACAATTGCAAGCAGGGAGTCACAGTTACTGTAATAGGAAAGAACAAAGCCAGTGGAACACACAACGATAAAACTAACACAAGCCACTGACCTGCCACTTGCAGTTCCAATATGGTTTCTTTATAAAAAGTATCGTCTTCAACAAAGCAGTGGTATTGTCCTTCATCAGAGCGTTTGATATTGAGAATCCTCAAGGGAACATTCCCATCTGTGAGTTCAGCTTTCAAAAGTTCTGTCCTTCCCCGATACTCTGGCATCTGCCCTTCATACTGATCCTTCCCATCACGGTACAGGTGCACAATGGATACAAACTGAGATCGGAACCATCTCACCTCCATGTTTGCAGCGCTCATCGAGGGGGACAGGTGACAGGGTAACACAGCTTCCTGACCCACGTTGGCAGTGATAGGGTCCTGGTGTCCAATCACTGTGAATTTTGCTGGAAAATGCACCAGAACAACAACAACAAAAGCAGCTCAGAGGAAAGAGGGAATTTGATATGAAGGACACATCCAACAGGTTCCATTTCAGACAAACTTTCCAAAAAGTTCAGCCAGAGTCGGACACTCGACATGGAAAATTTCAGCCTGAATGTTTAAGGGAGAGCAGCGCTCATGGGCAGCAGGACTGGGGCTCTGTTATAAGAACACTCAGCCTCGATGTATGGCACAGGCACACAGCACTGAGATGGGGTGTGGAGCTGATAACAGGCAAGTTTGGAGCGTGGCCCAGGCAGAGAGCATGTGACAGAATGGGGAGGTGAGAATTGGTAGGTTCAGCACATGGCACAGGCACGCAGTGCTGACACGGGATGGAAAGCTGATGATGGGTGTGTTCAGTCCATGGCAGAGTCACACATCAGAGAAACTGAGGCAGAGAACTGGGAATGGACGTGCTCAGTGTATAGCTGAGACAAGCATACTATTCAACAGCCCATTTTTGCAAGTGCTCTCAAATTGACAACCTTACTGACATTGCCATGAAATTTGCTGGGCCTCACCAGGAATAAAGGTAGCGTTGGTGGGTCATATTTGGTGTTCGCCAAAGTGTTCCTGAGACATGGCCACATTGCTAGAGCCAATTGTTGGACAATTATGGTTCAATACGTCATATGATCAAGAGACCAAATAACCAAACTTAGCCAAAATTATTGGCCAAAGACAAAACAGCACACTATGAAAAGGAGACATATGTACCCTCCTTCTGGGAAGCAATTCTTATCTTGCAACATGTGCACATTACACAGAAGGTGTGTCTCAAAAATTCACCCCCCTGAAATGCACTTATGTTTATACCATAGCTATTCACAAGTGAGAAAGCACTTTATACATCACCTAAGATCCAACCCACCAGTTCCTTTACTTGTTGTTCTGTACCTTCCTTATCTCTGTTTTGGACACCACTTTCCAAATCAGGTGGGTATAGAGGTACATCCCAATCAGGGCTAGGACACACATTTCATGGCTTTGACAGGCTTCCCATTTTCTATTGTGAATGCTTACGTCAAATTTGTAAAGCGTTGTGGGATATTAGATATTGGTGAACAGAACTGTAGGAAGAACATAATACATCCAGTTAACTTAACTTCCTAACACTCTCACACTCCCTCTCTCTCTCTCTAATGTATATTATAGGACTGCTGTGCACAAAATTCCCAATAATATGGTATATACTGCACCTAACATATATGTATTAGCTAACAGGCCCAATTTAAAATGTCAAATTACATCAATATAGTTTGGTTCTTTTTATGTTTTTGTGCACATTAGTCTCAGACTATGCTCTGATCTTTTTTACATCTGAAACCCACTAAGGGTACGTCTTCACTACCCGCCGGATTGGCGGGTAGCAATTGATTTCTCGGAGTTCAATATATCGCGTCTCATCTAGACGTGATATATCGAACCCCAAACGTGCTCCTGTAGACTCCAGAACGCCACCAATGCAAATGGCAGTACGGAGTCGACATGGGGAGCTGCAGACGTTGATCCCGCGCCGTGAGGATGGTAAGTAATTCGAGCTAAGGTACTTCGACTTCTATGCTATTCACATAGCTGAAGTTGCGTACCTTAGATCGACCCCCCCCCCAGTGTAGACCAGACCTAAGTTACTTGTTTATTTATTATTGTTATTATTAAACTGTTCAATAAGTGTCCACCCAATGCTTTGCGCATCTTTGACAATCTTTTAAAAATACTTCTGTGAAGAAACAGACCTGGGCACTATCCCAGAAGCAAATAAAATAACCCAGCAGCAGCAACACAATCAGAGCAAAAACTGACTAATGAAGGTGCTGATCTTTCTGTGTGGTTAAGTTTACACACTGTGAGTAGTTACACTGACTTTGAGTGGAGCATGTTGTTAAGACACTTCAGGGGCCTAGATAAATCCTCTAATAAACAGCAGACTCAGGACAGATTCCTACCTGATTCCATCTTGTGACCATAAAAAGTGAGGAAGAAAACAATAAAACCAGGCAGAGGGGAGCTGGCTCTGGAGCTGTGGCAGAATGAGAGAATCTTCATTTTCACTGTAACTTGATCTAGGCAACGGGAAGAAGGACGAAAAAAAACTTATTATCATGAGTATAACACTGATTAACCCTAAATCATTAAAGTCAAACATTAAAGACACATAAAAAAAGGAACAAATGAATTGTTAAGTGAACTCTTTCATATTACGGGTTTAGAAGAGCCATTCGATTACAGTTCAAAATGTGTTTCCCTTATAAGTCTGATCTTGTCCCATCCCTACAAAATCCACATTAAAAAAAAAGGTCAGATCAGTGTAAAAGTTGGTAGTAATTCCATCAGTGGAGAAAAAAAGTTTTAAGGAATGAGAAACTGTGTGTGTGTTGTGTGTGTGTGTGTGAGAAAAAGATTCTTGTGGGATTTTTTTTTTACCCATTTCTTTTCTTTCAACATATCAGAGGCAAAATGATTCAGTTCCAAAAGCAGAGTTATTAAGTAACAGGGACCATAAAGAAAGACGCTTCCCAAAAACTTGGATTTAAAAGAGTTTGTAACTTGCTTTGCAAAATAGAAACATGCAATTAGTTAATTCATAACAAATCTCCCTTTGAATGTATTGAGAGCAGGATCAGGCCCAGTTTTCTTGAATAAAATATAGGTGCAAAGAAGTAAATTCTTAAATCAAATAACAAGAATAGCTTGGTGTTCAATTTCAATGAAAGGAGAGGGAAAAATCGCTCATGTATCATTTTGAATATATAATTCAAAAGCAAAATTTGTATTCAGAGTAAGACACATTTATCCTGGGATTATTGGATCATTTTGCAGTTAAGAATTCACACAAGGAATAAATGTCTCCTAGGAGATATCAGAGAGCAAAGGAGATAGTATTCAAGTGACAGAAGCTCACCTACCTGATACACCCTGGAAATAAGCTTTGGAACAGTTTTGAGCTCTCTCTGGTGTTCCCAGGTTTTCTAAAACCCTCATCCATTCTCCTCTGGTTAGTTTACATTGTCAGTGACTCTTTCAGTGATGAGACTGCAAAATTAATTCTTAGTAAGAAATTACAGAGACAAAGAGCAGAATCCTGGTCTTTCCTTCTGTATTTCTGCCAAAATGGTGTTTCTTCTTTGTGGGAGACTAAAGTGAGACACGTCTCTCTCGATGCTTTCACCAAGCTAGAAAGTGAAAGTAGAAAAAGAACTGGAAAGCTATGGTGATTCCAGTTGCTATCACACCATCATTACACTTTGGAGATAAGGATCCTCTCCCAAAGAAGTGCCCACTGTTGGTGGCAGCAGACTCAGATTTCCAAATGCCCAAGTCCGGCTGACGACAATGACAATTTCCAAGAGGCTCCACTTCCTGCTCCTCGAAAACTGCTCAATATTGTCATCATCATCATAATAATATTTTCCATTTCATCCTCCAAATAGAAACTCTCCTTGTAATTGCTTCAGCTATAAACAATCTTTGTACTGCTACACTTGAGTTTCTGGTGAAGCCAGTGCCTTTATTGCTGTAAGTCTGAAGGTGAAAGCCCAACCCATCTCTGTTCTCAGATAAGAGTTTAACCAGGATCAAAGAGCATTAGCTGATTCTAAGGGCTTGTCTACACTAAAAAATTAAGTCAAATTTACCTAATTTACCTCCCTAATATTAATGACAAACAACCCAGTGGTTTTTGCGCCTTAAAATCACTGTGCCTACACCATAACCCTGGAATCATGGAGCCTGCTCAGTTGTGCGCTCCTGCTGTGAGCATCTCAAATACCTCACACCTTCTCCTGCAGTATTTCCAGAGCTGTAGTAGAGTCCACCACGTGGAACATAGCGATGTCCTGCTTGCTGCCTTACTGCAAGCCATTGAAAAAAACAATTCACACTTGCTGCTGGCAGTCTCAGAGCAGCTGCACTCAGCTGACTGCTGTTTCTGGTCCCGTGAAAGAAGCACTGAGTGGTGGGACTGCATTGTTTTGCAAGCATGGGATGACAAGCAGTGGCTGCAGAACTTTCAAATGCGGAAGGCCACTTTCCAGGAACTTTGTGCAAAGCTTTCCCCTGCCCTGCAGTTCAACAACGCAAAGATGAGAGCTGCTTTCATAGTGGAGAAGCGAGCGGTGATTGCTCTTTGGAAGCTTGCAACACAAACAGTTGCCGGTCAGTGGGGAATCAATTTGGAGTAGGTAAATCAACTCTGGGAGCTGCTGTGCTCCAAATGTGCAGGACCATTAATTGACTTCTGCCATGAAGGATAGTGAGTCTTGGAAATGTGCAGGACTTAGTGGATGGTTTTGCCACGATTGTGTTCCCTAATTGCAGTGGGGCGATAGATGGCATGCATATCCCCATCTTGGCACCAAAACACCTTGCCAAAGAGTACATAAACCGAAAGGGATACTTTTCCATGGTGTTGCAAGCACTGGTGGATCACAGGGGGCGTTTCACTGACATCAACGTGGGATGGTCGGGAAAGGTTCATGATATGCACATCTTTAAGAACTTGGGTCTGTTCAAAAAGCTGCAATCAGTGACTTTCTTTCCAGGTCGCAAAATGAACATTGACAATGTTGAGATGCCTATAGTTATCCTGGGGGGCCCAGCCTATCCCTTGCCCCCATGGTCCATGAAGCCATACACTGTCCGTCTAGACAGAAGTAAGGAATGGTTCAACTATAGGCTGAAAAGTGCAGAATGGTGGTTGAATGTGCCTTTGACTGTCTAAAGGGGTGCTGGAGAAGCCTACTAACAAGGTTGGGCCTTAGTGAAGAGAACATCCCCATGGTTATAGCTGCCTACTGCGTGCTCCATAATCTCTGTGAAAAAAAGGGGGGAAATTTTCCACACGGGTGGGCAGTTGAGGCAGATCGCATGGCATCCACTTTTGAGCAGCCAGACACCAGGATAATCAGGCGAGCACAGCAAGGGGCGCTGAGTATCCGTGATGCTTTGAAAAGCCATTTCAATAATGAGTCACAGTAATGTGAGCTGCTTGTCTGCATTGTGCTTTCCCAATGCTTCACCTGGATTGTATCACTGTCCCTGTGAAGCCAATCCCCCAATCCCCCCGCCCTTCCAACCCACTGCTTCTACTCAATAAAGAACATTTATTTCTCGAATCTATTTCTTTTATTAACAAACACAAGCAAAGAGAGAGAATAGGAAAAAAAAGGTCCCCTTGTGGGCTACCTTGGAGGAGGAGAAACATTTTCATCTATGTAACATAACACCACTTTCTTGACCATCAAAGGTCTATGAACGGCGCTTTCTGTTCCTAGTACCCTCTCCCTGAGAGTTAAGTTAAAGGGATAATGGACTTTTCACCCACACCTCATGGAACGCTTTGGGAAGCGAGAATCTGCACCAGGCGATGTTGGCTGACTGTCTACCAGGGTCTGCAGAGGGACTCTGCCCTCCTGCTTCTGTTCCTGTAGTTCAATCAGTCACCTCAACATGTCTGATTGGTGCCTCATAATCTGAAGCATCTCATCCTGTGCCGCATGCTCACGATCATGGGAGGCTTCCCTGCTCTCCATGTCCCTCTCTAATTTCTCAGACAGTGAAATCCTCCATGCTCTGAGCTCAGTGCCAGCTGCCCCTGAGGCGTTCCGAACATGTCCTCCCATGATCTCTTCCTTCTCCTTCTAATCAGGAAAAACAACGAGGAGTCCTTGTAGCACCGTAGAGACTAACAAATTAATTTGGGCATAAGCTTTCGTGGGCTAAAACCCACTTCATCAGCTGCATGGAGTGGAAAATACAGAGGCAGGTATAAATACACAGCATATGAAAAGATGGGAGTTGCCTTACCAAGTGGGGAGTCAGTGTTAACAAGCCAATTCAATTGAGGTGGGAGTGGGCTGTTTTCAACAGTTGACAAGAAGGGGTGAATACCAAGGGATGAAAAAAAAATCACTTTTGTAGTGCTAATGAGGCCAATGTAATCAAGGTGGCCCATTTCAAACAGTTGACAAGAAGGCATGAGTATCGGCAGGGGGAAAATAGTTTTTGTAGTGACCCATCCACTTCCAGTCTTTATTCAGGCCTAATTTGATGGTGTCCAGTTTGCAAATTAATTCTGCAGTTTCTCGTTGGAGTCTGTTTTTGAAGATTTTTTTGTTGAGGAATGGCCACTTTTAAGTCTGTTAATGAGTGTCCAGGGAGACTGAAGTGTTCTCCTACTGGTTTTTGAATGTTATAATTCTTGACATCTGATTTGTGTCCATTTATTCTTTTGTGCAGAGACTGTCCGGTTTGGCCAACATACATGGCAGAGGGCCTTTGCTGGCACACGCTGGCATATATCACATTGGTAGATGTGCAGGTGAACAAGCCCCTGATGGTGTGCCTGATGTGGTTAGGTCCTATGATGGTGTCCCTTGAATAGATATGTGGACAGAGTTGGCAACGGGGTCTGTTGTCAGGATTGGTTCCTGGGTTAGTTTTTTTGTTGTGTGCTGTGTAGTTGCTGGTGAGTATTTGCTTCAGGTTGGGAGGACCTGTCTGCAAGCGAGGACTGGCCTGTCTCCCAAGGTCTGTGAGAGCGAGGGATCATCCTTCAGGATAGGTTATAGATCCTTGATGATGCGCTGGAGAGGTTTTAGTTGGGGGCTGTAGGTGACAGCTAGTGGCGTTCTGTTACTTTCTTTGCTGGACCTGTCCTGTCGTAGGTGACTTCTGGGTACCATTCTGGCTCTGTCAATCTGTTTCTTCACTTCACCAGATAGGTATTATAGTTTTAAGAACGCTTGATAGAGATCCTGTAGGTGTTTGTCTCTGTCTGAGGGATTTGAGGGATTCTTTTATCTTCACACAGCACTGCTGTGTGTCCCTCATGGAGCCCTTCTCCTCCATTCCACAAGCGATCTTTGCATAGATGTCAGCATTTCTTCTGCTGGATTGGAGCTCTGCCTGCACAGACTCTTCTCCCCACACAGTGATGAGATCCACCACCTCCTGTGTAGACCAGGCTGGAGCATATTTGGAGCATGTAGTATCCATAATCAGCTATGCTCAAGCTAGTGTATTCCCAATGCTGATCAAACAGGAAATGAAAATTAAAAAATTCCGAGCACTCTAGCAGGAGAGGGGACGTTTCCTGCATACCTGGCTGCAGTGCAGCAGAGTTAAGAATGATCACCAGAGCGGTCACAGATGAGCATTGTGGGACACCACCTGCAGGCCCATTAAGTCGAATTACACAATGTAGTGTCTGCAGTACCTCGCAGTCAACCTGTGAAAATCAAATTAAGCGCTATGCCTGTCACAGACGTGGAGTACAGAAGTCGATATCAGAACTGACTTAGGTTGGCGTAAAGGACCCAGTAATGTAGACACATACATTAACAGGTTGACTTAAGGCGGCTTCCGTCAACCTAACTCTGTAGTGTAGACCAGGCCTAAGTTCTGACTGGCCAGCACACACAGTGCTCTCCTGGTCTAAGTCATCACCACAGGTTACTGAATCCCTCACTCACAACCAGGGCCGGCTCCAGACCCCAGCGCGCCAAGCGCGCGCTTGGGGCGGCGTCCCAGCGGGAGGGCGGCAGGCATGCCTGCGGAAGGTCCTCTGGGACCGCGGCTCCGGTAGACCTCCCGCAGATGTGCCTGCAGAGGGGCCGCTGGTCCCGCGGCTCCGGTGGAGCATCCGCAGGCATGCCTGCGGGAGGTCCACCGGAGCCACGGGGCCAGTGGACCCTCCACAGGCACGTCTGCGGGAGGTCCACCGGAGCCACGGGACCGGCGACCGCTAGAGCGCCCCCTGCGGTGTGCCGCCCTGCTTGGGGTGGCGGAAATCCTAGAGCCGCCCCTGCTCACAACCCCCCACATTCTTGTTATTCCTTTACAAGTGGGCAGTGCATTAATGGGGTCAGATCCAGACAATCACAGTGCAATATTTTTAGAGCTACATGTGCTGGTTTGCCATCATGTGAGCAAGGCTTGAAACAGCACAGAGGCTGTGGCTATTGTGATGGGGCAAGGACAGATGGCTACAATAAAGTAGTAAGGAACAGGTATGTTAGCCCCAGGCTAACCAAATCCCTAGTACCATGGTAACCAAATGGCAGTTGCTCCAGGTTAATGAAGGCACCTGGGGCCAATTAAGATCTTTCTAGAAGGCAGTGGAGATAGCTACATTGATTGGGCCACCTGAAGCCAGTCAAGGGCTGGCTGGAACTAGTTAAAAGCCTCCCAGTTAGTCAGTGAAATTCGGGTGTGAGGAGCTGGGAGCAAGAGGCGCAAGGAGCTGAGAGTGAGAGAGTGTACTGCTGGAGGACTGAGGAGTACAAGCATTATCAGACACCAGGAGGAAGATCCTATGGTGAGGATAAAGAAGGTGTTTGGAGGAGGCCATGGTGAAGTAGCTCAGGGAGTTGTAGCTGTCACGCAGGTGTTACATGAAACACTGTAGACTGCTGTTATCCACAGGGCCCTGGGCTGGAACCCGGAGTAGAGGGTGGGCCCGGGTTCCCCCCAAACCTCCCAACTCCTGATCAGATACAAGAGGAGTTGACCCAGACTGTGGGTTCCACCAGAGGGGAAGATCACTGAGGTGAGCAAATCCACCAATAAGCGCAGGACCCACCAAGGTAGAGGAGGAACTTTGTCACAACTGGTGTGAGAAGTGGGATTTTTGGTGTGCACAGCGCAGCGGAAGAAGGCGGGTGATTTAAAAAAAAAGAGAGGGTTTATTTTTTTTTTCCCCACCATAATGGATGACGTAGTGCGGGCACTGATACAAGCCACGGCGGCCCAGCAGGAGGCTACCCATGTCCAGGCAGCCGCACAACAGGAGGCAGTGCGGCTGCAGCAAGAGACTAATCGCCTGCTGATGGACCAGGCTTCTCAAGACCGAGCTATGTTGCGGGAACTGGTAAACCAGGTAAAGACCCTTACAGAGCTGAACCGCGGCCCTGATGGGACGCAGCTCATACGGGCCAGCCATTGGCTGCAGAAAATGACGTGGGAGGATGATGTAGAGGCATACCTTCTGGCCTTTGAGAGGACAGCCCTACGGGAGGCCTGGCCTCGAGATCAGTGGTCTGGCATCCTTGCCCCATTCCTGTGTGGGGAAGCCCAGAAGGCCTACCATGATCTGCCTGAAGAGACTGCAGCAGACTACCCCCAGCTGAAAGCAGAGATCCTGGCCAGATCTGGGGTAATGACTGCAGTGCGGGCCCAGCGGTATCATGAGTGGAGGTACCAGGAAGACAAAACCCCGCGGTCCCAACTGTATGACCTCATCCATCTTGCACGAAAGTGCTTGCAAACAGAGTCCCGGAGTCCGGAAGAAATACTAGAGGTTCTGGTCATCGACCGATACATGAGGGCACTGCCACCAGATCTCCGCAAATGAGTAGGCCAGAACGATCCGTCCACCTATGATGAGATGATCACGCTGGTAGAAAGACGCATGACAGCCAGGGAATTGACCCGACTATCCAAGGAAAGCCCCTTTCGTAGCAAACACCCAACCCCAACCCTGGAAGGTGGGGCAGCCAAACCCCTGGGCATCCTAGGTGGAGGAAGAGGGGGGCTGAAAACCAGCGGAGACCCCAGAAGGAAGGGATTGGCCTGAGTGGGGGGAACCCTGGGACTAAACCCCCTAGCCCACATGATAGGAGACTGACTAGAAATAGTTATAGATGTTATGCATGTGGGGAGTGGGGACACATAGCAGCACAGTGTCCCAGCACCGAAGAGCCTATGCAATGGAACTTGGGAGATTGGGAGGTCCCATGCTCCCTTATCCACCTTGCGGGCGTTGCATTAGCCCCACATAACTACACCAGGCCAGTGAAGATAAATGGAGCAGAGACTACAGCACTTGTGGATTCAGGGAGTGCTATCACCCTTATATCAGGTAAGCTGGTAAAAAGTAGCCAGCTGCTGCAAGCCAAACGTGTAGCAGTGACGTGTGTGCATGGGGCCATGAGCCATTACCCCACCATCCCAGTGGAGATAGAGGTTCAGGGGAACCCCATTGAGGTGACAGTGGGCGTTGTTCCTAAACTCCCATATCCTGTAGTTATTGGGAGGGACTATCCAGGGTTTGATCATTTACTTCCCCCAGAGAGGCTTGAGGGAGGTGAGGACCCTGTTGGCAGCGACTCATCATTGGGGGAATGTCAACCCCCAATGTTTTCTGAGTTTTCTCAGGATCTATTCTCAGCCCCCCAAAAGGCCCGGAAGACAAAAAAAGAAAGGAAGGCCGCGAAGGCTTTGGGAATCCGGATCCTGACCCAGGGCCAGAAGACCGCGCTAGTAGGCAGATGGACACGAGCAGCCATCAGAGAAACTACCAGCACGGAAGGTGAGCCGGAGGCTGGCCCCAGCCATGATGGCGATGAGCCATTGGAAGAAGCAGAAGCCGGCCCCTGGAAGCTCAGGCAGGTTAGTCCTGGGAGAGAGACATTCGGACGGGACCAGGCAGACGACCCTAGATATGATAACGTCAGGAAAGAGATGGCTGAGATAAATGGGATGCCAGTGGAGGGGAAGGTCCGAGGTCCAGGACCCTACTTTATAGTGAAGAAAGATCTCCTGTACCGTGTGGTGTAAATGCAGGAGCAGGAGATACATCAACTTCTGGTGCCACGAAAACATCAAAAAGCCATATTGAGCCTCACCCACAGTCACTTGTTTGGAGGACACTTAGGGGTAGAGAAAACTCAGGCCAGGATCCTGCGGAGGTTCTTCTGGCCAGGAGTACATGAAGATGTCAGGCGATACTGCACCTCTTGTCCAGAGTGTCAGCTACATAGCCCTCGCCCACACTTACAGGCACCTTTGATACCTCTTCCAATAATAGAGGTACCATTTGAACGCATAGCCATGGATCTGATTGGGCCCCTAGAGAAGACAGCTCGGGGCCACCAACATGTGCTGGTTGTACTAGACTATGCAACCCGATACCCAGAAGCCATCCCCCTACGCAACACAGGTTCCGAGACAATAGCTAAGAAGCTAGTACAGATCGTTTCCCGGGTTGGGCTACCCAAGGAGATACTGACTGATCAAGGGACACCTTTTGTGTCTAAGTTGATGAAAGATCTCTGTTCATTGCTCCATGTACAAGCCCTACGGACCTCTGTATACCACCCACAAACAGATGGCCTTGTGGAAAGGTTCAATAGGACCCTCAAGGCCATGATCAGGAAGGTGGTGAGCCGGGATGGGAAAGACTGGGATACCCTATTGCCTTACCTCATGTTCGCCATCTGGGAAGTTCCACAAGCCTCCACAGGTTTCTCTCCATTTGAACTACTCTATGGGTGCCACCCCTGAGGCATATTGGATATAGCCAGAAAAGCCTGGGAAGAGGAGCCAAATCCCGGAAGAAACATAGTCGAGCATGTACTACAGATGAGGGATCAAATAGCCCAAGTTACACTCATTGTATGAGAACATTTGGAGAAAGCACAGGAGACCCAACGGACCCATTATAACCACCAAGCAAAGCTTTGACGGTTCCAACCAGGGGATCGAGTAATGGTCCTGGTGCCCACAGCAGAAAGCAAGCTGTTGGCCCAGTGGCAGGGACCCTATGAAGTGATTGAAGCCGTGGGAGAGGTAAACTATAAGGTGCAGCAGCCAGGCCGCAGGAAACTGGAGCAAATTTACCACATCAATCTTCTAAAACCTTGGCATGATCGAGAGGCATGCTTAGTCACCCGGGAGACCCTTCCCCAGGAGGATAACTTACATGAGCAAGTGAAGATATCACCCAACTTGACGCCAATCCAAAAGATCGAGGCAGCCGACATGATTAATCGCAACCGAGATGTGTTCTCTACAAAACCAGGGCAGGCGACTGAGACCTATCACCATATCCGCACGATCCCCGGAGCCAAGGTAACACTGAGACCCTACCGAATCCCAGCAGCCAAAAGAGAAGAAATCAAGGCCGAAGTAAAGAAAATGTTAGAATTAGGCGTTATTGAAGAATCCTACGGTCAGTGGTGCAGTCCAATCGTTCTAATGCCCAAACCTGATGGTACCATGAGATTCTGTAATGACTTTCGCCAACTGAATGAAGTATCCCAATTTGATGCATACCCCATACCACGCATCGATGAACTGGTTGACCGACTGGGTAGTGCCCGATTTTTGACTACACTGGATCTGACAAAAGGGTATTGGCAGATTCCCCTGACCAAAGAAGCTAAAGAAAAGACAGTGTTCTCCACCCCAGATGGGCTATTCCAGTACTGTCCTCCCTTTTGGGTTACATGGGGCTCCAGCCACATTCCAGCGCCTCATGGATAAGCTGCTGCGCCCCCATACTAGTTATACAGCTGCATACCTAGATGATGTCATCATCCATACGCCAGACTGGGGAACCTACTTGGAGAAATTTGAGGCTGTACTACGCACCTTAAGGCGGGCTGGCCTCACCGCTAATCCTGCTAAATGTGCCATAGGACTAGCAGAGGCTAGGTACCTGGGATATATTGTAGGAAGGGGTATAATGAAGCTCCAAACTAATAAGCTAGAGGCGATTCAAAACTGGCCCCGGCCGACCCGGAAGAAGCAGGTCCGTGCATTCCTAGGCGTGGTAGGCTACTACCGACGTTTTATTCCCCACTTTGCCAGTAGGGCAAGTCCTCTAACGGACCTGGTGAAGGCTCAAGGTCCAGACATGGTGAAGTGAACCAACGCTGCAGAGGGGGCATTTTTAGACCTTCGGACAGCCCTCTGTAATGACCCCATACTCATGGCCCCGGACTTTACCAAGGAATTTATTTTACAGACAGATGCTTCTGAGGTGCGGTTGGGGGCAGTTCTGTCTCAAATGATTGGAGATGAAGAACACCCGATTCTCTACCTAAGCAGAAAGCTGCTCCCACGAGAACAGAAGTATGCAGTAGTCGAGAGAGAATGCCTTGCTGTCAAATGGGCCATGGAGACACTGCGTTATTACCTCTTAGGCCGGCGATTTACTCTTGTGACGGAGCATGCACCCCTCCAGTGGATGCAGAGAAATAAGGAAAAGAATGCAAGGGTCACCAGGTGGTTCTTATCCCTCCAACCATTCCAGTTCCACATACGGCACAGGGCTGGATGCCACCACGGCAATGCTGATGGTCTTTCACGAGCATGCTGCCTGGCATCCCAAGTTGCCCAACCCTATGGTTGAGCAGAGGGGGCGGGGGATATGTGATGGGACAAGGCCGGATGGCTACAGGAAAGTACTGAGGAGCAGGTATGTTAGCCCCAGGCTAAACAAATCCCTAGTACCGTGGTAACCAAATGGCAGTTGCTCCAGGTTAATCAAGGCACCTGGGGCCAATTAAGATCTTTCTAGAAGGCAGTGGAGAGAGCTACATTGATTAGAACACCTGCAGCCAATCAAGGCAGGCTAATCAGGGCACCTGGTTTAAAAAGGAGCTCACTTCAGTCAGGGATAGGGGAGCCAGAGAAGAGGAAGTGTGTGTGAGGAGCTGGGAGCAAGAGGCACAAGGAGCTGAGAATGAGAGGGTGTGCTGCTGGAGGACTAAGGAGCACAAGCGTTATCAGACACCAGGAGGAAGGGCCTGTGGTGAGGATAAAGAAGGTGTTTGGAGGAGGCCATAGGGAAGTAGCCCAGGGAGTTGTAGCTGTCATGCAGCTGTTACAAGAGGCACTATAGATTGCTGCAATCCACAGGGCCCTGGGCTGGAACCTGGAGTAGAGGGTGGGCCCGGGTTCCCCCCAAACCTCACTACTCCTGATCAGACACAGGAGGAGTTGACCTAGACTGTGGGTTCCACCAGAGGGGAAGATCACTGAGGTGAGTAAATCCGCCAATAAGCGCAGGACACACCAAGGTACAGGAGGAACTTTGTCACACTAGTTTTTGACTAAACACGTTTCAGAAAGGCATCTAGTTTTCATTAGAAGACATCAAGAAATGGGGAATTCCCACCACTTCCCTTTCTAGTTTGTTCCTTTGAATCCTCACTGTTGAATATTTGTGCCCTATTTCTAATATGAATCGGTCTCTTTTGAGTTTCCAGCCACTGGATCTTGTTATGCTTTTCTCTGCTAGATTAATGAGCCCTTTAATATCCACTATTTTCTCTCCATGAAGTCACTTCAACACTTCAATGAAGTCACCTCCCGATCTTTTTGATAATCTAAACAGGCTGAGCTCTTTCAATAGCTCACTAGCAGGCATTTTACTCCAGCCCTCAAAACGTTTCATTGCTTTTTGCTGCCCCATCTCCAGTATTTCAAAATCTTTTTCAAAGGTGGACGCCAAAACTGGATGCAGTATTCCAGGATCAGTTTTACTGATGGTGTGTCACCTCCCTGTGCTACTCACTGCTCTTTTCCTACATCTAATGATGGCGTTAGCCCTGGTCACCACAGCATCACACTGGGTGCTCATGTTGAATGGCTTGCCCAGCATGGCCCCTAAAGCCTCTTCACTGTTAGTTCTTTCTTGGATATACGTCCCCATTCTGTAGGTGCGGCCTGCATGCTTTGCTGCTAGGTATAGGACCTTTCACTTGGTTCTTTTCAAACTTGTTTTCTTTGAATGGGTCCAGCTTATCAAGGGATCCGATTGCTCTGTGTCACTGCCCTGTCCTCAGCATTAATTACCACTCTGCTAGTATTTTGTCACCCACCGATGTTAGTGGCAGTGATTTTATATTGCGTTGCAGTTCATTGATATTTATTTTCAAGAATTAGTCCTTGAGAACCTCTTCATATCCCTAGTGCCCAGAACCTGCTCCGCAGAGCCTAGCGAGAAAAGGCCGCCCAGCCCAGCTGTTCCATAGGGGCTAAGCACAGAACAAACTTAGGAGCTTGTGTTATCCATAGGTTCTGAACAACATGTGGGGGTCAGCCGCTTACAAAGACACTCTAGACCGGTAGCATAGACAGGCCCCAAATGAATCTAAGTTTCCTGCCTTGCAAAATAGGAGAGAGAAAAAACATAACCTTGATTGGCTTCATGTTATAGTTGTGGAAACTGAGGCACTCAGAAGCAAAGAGATTCGCTCATGGTCAAAAAGTCAGGAATAGAAAATGGCAGACGACCAATCTCTGTTATCAGCCCTCTTCCATTCAGCTGCAAAGACCCCACCCTCCACCACGTCCTCTCGTTCTGCCAGCAGGTACAGCTTCAACTGCCACTGGCAGCATGTGATGGAGAGGCGCTCGAGGGGTTCTTCCTCATACCCTACCATGGAGCCCACTACCGGATGCATTATTCCACAGGGGAGGCCTGGTGCTACCTCTGCTGGGAGATGGGACACATCCGGAGGGACTCCCCCTTGGCCCAGCACGGAGGGTATAAAGAAACCATGTTCTGGGGGAGTCAGAATGGTCTAATGATTATGGCACTGGGCTAAGAATCAGGAGACTTGGGTTCTGTTTCTGCCTTGCTGGGCAAGTCAGAAATTCTTAGTGCACAGACTGTAGATTAAAATAGGGTTGACTTCTTCATGGACAAGAAACTGTCCAGAGCTGTGGCATTTGAGGCCCTTTCAATTATCCTGTGCTGGTTCCATCAGGCAGTTTGTGTTTCCACTGCTTGGTCTGAGTCTCTCTTAGATCTCCAAGGAGACCTTTGAGTGCTCTGGGTAACGTTCTCTGGTTTCATTGGAAAGACAGCAGAGAACCCAGGGAGTTATAGAAGGTTCTGCTCACCCTGCTGTCTCTGTCATATGCTTTGCAGGAGTTCATACAGGATCTCATGCCAGGCAAATGTCCTGTTTGAATTGGACTTAACTTTACATCCCCTGCAATGAAGTGGACCTGAGCAGATGGCTCTCCGTTAAATCAAACACTTTGCATCTTTCCCCATGTTAAATACATCTGAAGTGTTTTTAAACATTAGCCAAGCTAATTATTTATCATGATCTGTATTTATTATTGCTGCACAATAAAGCCTCTAATCAGCTCTAACACAGTGCAGCAACAACTTCTATTGCCCGCTGTGCTGGCACGGTGACAGTGTATTTATGCAAGTTTTCAGCTGCAGAAGTTTGGCCTATATTTATTTATGACTGAAAAACACCAGAAGTCATATTCTGACTGTGTGGAGACATCAACTATTATAGAAACCGCATTATAACATTTACTTGCTTACTATAGATGGGATTATAAAAAAAATGTCATAGGAAAGATCCAAATGAGAACTTCAGCCTGTGTTCTTGCACACGGGTTGTTAAACCCTGGGAACTGCTGAGAGCAAATTTAATCGGACTCTATCCAGTACCACAGAAGCGATACCAGTATGTACTGACAGCTACAGATGATTTTTCAAAAGAAGTAGAAGAATTTCCACTTAGAACCATGACAGCACATGAGGGGGAGAAGACGACATGTAAAATTATATATCACCATGGCTGTCCAGAGCAGACACTGGCAGATCTAGGTTCTGAATTGAACAATGAGGTAACAGTTTACATTGGGTGTTATTTCCACTATATGGTCAATTACACAATCATGGCCCTGTGACTGGGGCTGTGAGCAGCTACAAACTGAGCCCTTTGGAAGCCAGCACCCTGGTCACTGAGAGCACCCAGGGCACCGGGTGCAGTTAGAGTAGGAGGGACTGAGTGTTTGGGTTTGGAAGGGCAGAGGGGATCACTTGCACCTGTAGGGAGCCTGATGAGGTCACTAGCTCAGCGCTGAGAAGAAAGCAGCAGCATAAAATTCTCAATTGGAGCAGGAAGGGGGCTCCTTGTAACTGCTGTTATGTTGTGATGCACCATAAAAAGTCATAAGGACACTTTGTGGAGGTTCCCTGGCAGACTGCCTGCTGCTTCATTCACACAGAGGTCTGCCAGCCAGGGATTGCAGGAATTAATGGGGGAGCCCATTCAGAGTTAGAAATTTAAAAATGAACATTGCCTGCAATCTCTTCATGACACTTCATGCTGCAAAGTGCGAGTGAAAACACATTACTGTCTTGTCAGATAGTAAAAACCATGTTGTATATTAACCTATTTGCCAACATATTTCCCCATGTAATAACACAATAAGATTGGATAAGGTAACACAGTAATTACACATAATTCAGTGAGAACTAGGGAAAGGAATGCAGATATTTCTGAAGGAAATTTTATGGAAAAATTATCTATTTTTAGATTAATATTTCCCTGTGTTAAAAATTAAGAAAAACACAAAGCTTCAGGAGCCCATGGCACCTAGACAACAGTAGAGTGGATAAAAAGCACAAATTAATCCATTGAAAGATTTTAGTGTATTTATTTTCAAATAATCGAGGTATGTTTAGGGCACTCTGCCATGGATGGCATATTATGAATAAATCTTCAAAACTGAATTATTACATTGAAAATGTTCATAACACATCAAGTTTAAAACAAAAAGGAGTCCTAGCAATGCCATGTGATGTGCCTCCCCTCAGACTCTGCTCAGCTAGCTCTTCAAGAAATTAGGTTCAACAGCTAATTTCAAGGAATTAGATCAATCAATCACTATTTTTAGAAAGCTTTAGAGAAAGTGGTGGACAGAACCCAGAGGAATTGTGATGAATTTCCTGGAGAAACTTTATTTTCTTTATACTCTAAAGCTCACATGACAACAAAAATATCACCGTTTCGACTGATTTATGGCCGAGAAGGAAGGTTTGCCAAAAAGCTTGACCAAATTTCATTTTATGTGTCATTAACTGCCAACGTCTTTAATACAGTTAAGTTAATGTGTGAAGATTCAGTAAAGGAACACAACCCCTTCCTTAGCTCTTTATCAAACTACATTTGTTGTGTCCTTATAACCAAGAACATGAAGAGCCTGGCAGTACATTGAAATCAATAGTGCACAGTGACAGTACATTGCCTGCAAATAATATGTTTAAAGAAAAATAAACTAAAAAGTGGAGATTGTAGAAGAGATTGCTATCGATAGGAAGAGAGCATTTGAGGTTGGGGACCGTGTTTTGTTAATTGATGTAAGAAAAAGAAAAGAAGGGTCATATCTTGATTACCAATGATATGTAGCTAGAAAGTTAAAAATCACATGAATTAATGCTGACAGAAGTTCAAAGATTATTATATAATCTTGTGTGAGTTAACTTAAATATATTGCTTAATTAATTCTATCATTTTTTCATCTATTAATTTTCAAAGGTGTAGTGCAGGAGGTGGGTGTATGTGTCCTGCCATCCAGAGAGAATCAGTCAAGACAATAAAGAGTGGGAGAGAGAGAGAGCGCGCACAACTGCACATGTGTGTAGTTGTGATGTTTATGACACATGTACATTGTAACTGAACAACCCAGTCTGACAAATTAATGTTTATTTTGTTAAGATAAATATTTTGGATTTCTTGAAATTCCACAGTTGAAATACAAATGACGTTGTTTAGAGAAGTTAAACTTCACTATAGATTTGAGGAAAAAATCAAAAAATAAATGTAAATAATTCCATGTCTACAAATATATTTAGATGCTTGTTTTCTGAAATACTGTTGAAATGTAAATTAAAATATTCTGGTATTTACACCTTGTTACAATAATATTTTCTAAATTACAATAATCTTTTTTCTTTCATATTTTACACTGAGATTTCACAGGGGTAGAAAATTCTGACAGGAGTGAATGACCCCATCCCCCACCATCTGCTACCCCTGGGGCAGGGGATGGGAAAGGCGGGGTCTGGGGGTTCCCAGGTGTCCGGTTTTCAACTGGAACCTCCAGTTGAAAAGGGAAACTGGCAGCGTCCGGTCAGCACAGAAAGTCCAGTTGCTGCAGTAACTGGCTCCCACCATTAGGGATGAGAAGAACAGCAGTGCTGGGAGGGGCCAGTCTGTGCCGTGGGGTCACTGTCAGGGACAAAGATTCCCTCCGGCCTGAGCTGGGACCGGGCAGATTATCAGGGGAGCCACGTTTGTACCCCCAACGTTGAGACCAGGATAGAAATAAGGGCGGAGCTTCCCGGAGAAGGTGCCAGTGAAAGTGAAGAGATGGGACCTGTCAGTCACATTGTAAAACGAGACCTCGCCCGCCTCATAGTCCAGGAAAATCCCCACGCGGCTGGGCCTGACGCTCACGGGGAGGGGGATCGCAGGGGAGGTGAGGGCATCATATTCCCCATCCTCCAGCCACAAGACCCAGTATCCATCCTCAGGTGAGAGTGTGACGTCCCCCTTCCTGCTCACAGATTCCCTACAAACCCCCAGGTCCCACTCAGGCTTGTCTCCAACCTCCACCTCCCAGTAACGCCTCCCGCCCGCGAACCCCTCAGCGCCCAGGACACAGACATAAGGATCAAATCTCTCAGGGTTGTTGGGCAGATTCTGGCGTTTGTCTCCATCTCTCACACGTTTCCGATCCTCAGACAGGACGAGGCTGGGATGAGCCGTGTCTGGATCCAGAGTCACGTCCACTGGGGAGAGAGTCACAGAGTCAGGGCTGGGGGCAGGGGCTGGTCACTGGGATCAAAGGGAAATTAACCTGCGTCCCCGTTAATCACTGAGGGGTTTGTTGGCTGAGGGGAGTCAGGGCCCCTCTGTCTGTGAGGAGACAATGAGGGGGAAGGGCAGGAGGAGCAGCGGAGGGGTGAGAAGGTGGCAGGGTGGCGGGGGAGGGGGAGGTGACAGGAGCAGAGGGGGAGGAGGGAGGGACACAGGGGAGGGGCAGGCACAAGGGCTATGGGGTGATAAGAGAAGGGAGGGGCACCAGGAGGCTGCGGGGGGCAAGGGATGGGGCAGGCACCAGGGGGCAGAGGGGAGTGAGGGAATGGGGGAGCTCCAATGGGGCAGGGGAAATCAAGGGGCAGGTGAGCTGCCAGGGGGTGAGATGATGAGGAGTGGGGAGGTGAAACCATGGGGGGGAGCGAATGAACAGGCATTGGTTCCAGAGGGGCAGAATGGGGGGTGAGGGAGCAGGTGAGCAGAAGGGGGGCAGAGAGAGGGGTGTGGAGAAGGGCAGGACCTAGGGGGGCAGAGGCGTGTGCAGGGAGATGTGGGCACCAGGGGCCCAAAGGTTAGGAGAGGGGGAGGGGAGGGGTGCGGCAGTGCTGAGGTGAGGGGAATGGCTGAGACCAGGGGGGTGAGGGAAAGGACTTGCACCAGGCAGGCAGAGCGGGCAAAGGAAACAGCAGGCACCAGGGAGGCAGATGGGGCCAGGGTAGAGCTGGGACTTGGGGCAGAGGAGGAGCTGGCACCAGGGGACTGGAGGGGTGGTGAGGGGTGCAGGTGTCACGGAGCCAGAGGGGGAGGGGAGGGGCAGGGGTGAGAAATAAGGAGAAGGTGGCATGGGCGATGGTGGCAGAGGGGTGAGAGGAGGGTCAGTGGGGCAGAGGGTGGGGAGGGGGATGGGCACCAGGAAGGAAGGGGAGGGTCAGGTGTTGGGGGGCAGGAGGAGGGAAGGGGCAGGCAG
>ML128723.1:366714-377347 GCA_003846335.1 Cuora mccordi
AAGGGAAAGGGCAGGTGCCAGGGGATTGAGGGGGTTGAGCAAAAGGGCAGGCACAGGGAGGGCAGAGGAGGGAGGCACAAGCACCAGGGGGCAGAGAGGGGTGAGAGGCAGGGCAGGTGGGCAGAGGGAGGTGTTAGCAGAGGGGATTGGGGAGAGGCAGGTGCCAGGGGGTCAGAGTGGGGCTAGAGGAGGGGTGGGCACAGGGGGACGAGGGAAGGGGTGGGTGCCAGGGGTCAGAGAGGGTGGGGAGAGGGGCAGATGTCAGGAGGGCCAAGGGGAGTAAGGGCGAAAGTCAGGACAGCAGAGGAGGGTGAGGGGAGACATCAGCGGGTGGGGGCAGTGGTAGGCACCAGGAAAGCAGATTGGAATGAGGGAAAGGGTGGGAGACATGGCACAGAGGAGGGAAAGGGGAGAGGTGGATGCCAGGACATAGCGGGGGTGTGAAATGATGGGAGGGCTCCAGGGTGCAGAGGATTTTGGGGGAGAGGGGCAGATGCCAGGAGGGCAGGGGGGGAAGGGATGGGCTGTTCCAGCAGGGCAGAGATGGGTGGAGAACAGGGGCATGTGCCAGGGAGGCAAAGTGGGAGTAGAGGGGCAGGGGCCCAGGGGAGCAGAAAGGGAGTGAGAAGAGCGGGAGGGATGTTGATGAGGGGTCAGAATAGACACAGGGTCCAGGGTCCCTCACAGGGGTGGGGGAAGGGTAAGGGAGGGGCGGGAGCCAGAGAGGGGGGAGGGAGAGGCAGGCCCCAGGGAATCTCTGTTGCTTTGGGGCCATGTGTGGTTGGTTTCTCGCTCAGAGGAGCTCGGTGCTGCCCCCACACACACTGGGGGTGCAGCCCTGCCCCAGGGGGAGCAGCTGGGACTCTCCATGCTGGCAGGCCCCACAGGCCCCACATTCCAGCCAGGAAAAACCCACAGCCAGCCCCTCCCCTCCCCTGGCCCAGCCCTACCCCCACGGGGGCAGTTGTCTGCATTGGGCTCACTTGGGGGGCATTACAGTGGAAGATTTGGGGGGGGTATAAATGCGCACTAATGGGCTGTTGCTAATGAGGCCAGGGCAGTGGGGAGGGGAGGGGGCATTTCACCACTAACTGCCCCCTCCATCTGGGAGAAACTGCACTGGGGACCAGTCCCTGTTCACACCTGTGCAGCGCGTCTACACTAGGAATTTGCACCAGTGCAGCTACATCGGTGCAAGGAAACCCCGGCAGACATGGCCTGAGACACTGCTGTGCCAGGGGCCGTAACCCCTCCCCTCACTGGGGTTATGGATCAATAATTACAGGGTCACTGGAGCAGGGGAGCTGGACTCTGGGCTCCCAGGTGGGGGCCCAACCCACTGGGCTGCAGAGTCATTCTCACTCCCACGCTCTGGCCCAGTGCCCATGGCAGTGTTTAGACACAGGGGGACGTCATCAGACACCTGGAGCCCAGCGGTTCGAGCTCTCATGGCATCACACGGGGGGACTGAACCTGGGGCTCCCAGCTGAGGGCCCAGCCCCGGGGCTAAAGGCTACAAGGGAAGCGGTGGCACCTTTTTCTGTTCATTGAAACCAGTCAGCAAACCCGACATGGATTCACGAATAGTTTCTCTTGATACAAAATATAATTTTGCAGCAAATAAACTATTTGTCCAAAACATTTCACCCAGCTCCACTGCTAACCTGTCTGAGCAACTTAGGAGCCCCAATCCCAGTGACCTGCAATGAGAGACTGTCAACATCCCCAGAAACGCAGTTACAGGCAGGCCAGGCTCAGGACATCAGCGATGAAACACTCCTGAGCTGCTGTTTAATTTGCCCTTTGCAGACAAATGACCCCTGGGCCCCTGATCTCACCCGCACAACCATGGTCAAGCCTCCCACTGAATATAGGTTGGCTCCGGGGGTGGGAGGAAATGTATCACGAGGGCTGGTCCTTTTAGGGGAGTTGGGGACCTGTGATAGACCCCTGTAAGGGAGAATGAGACAACCCAGAGCAACCTGGAAGTCATTAAATCCCTAGGTGGCTAGTCAGCAGCAAAACAGCTAACGAGGCTGATAAAGGGTAACCAGGGCTCAGCTGAATGGATCCTAGGGACAGGAAGCTGCTGAGGAGAGGAGCTCCCAGGAGAGCTCACCAGAGCAAGGGGCCTGGAAGCGGCTCATAGAGCAGTGCTCCCCAAACTGTGGGTCATGCCCCCCTAGAGGGTGTGGAGGAACATTTGGGGGAAGGGCAGGGCCTGGACCAGTCCCCATGGTGGCGGGAAGGGAATGTCACTGAGCCCTGCTCTGCCCCCAGCTCCACTCCGGCCCCACCCTCAGCCCCAGCTGCATCTCCAGCCCCAACTTCAGCCACCGACTCCCTGTCCTGCTCCAGGCTGAGAACCCAGCTGCAGCCCCAGCCCCAAACATGGTTCTGCCTCCAGCCGAAGCCCCCAGCTTCCGGTCCCAACTGCGGGTCCACTCCCAGCCATGGCCCCCAGCTTCTGACCCCAACTGGAGCCCCGTTCCTGGCCCAGTTCCTGACAGCAGCTCCCAGGGTGGGGGCGCAAACCAGGTAAGGAAGGGTTTGATCAAAAATGTTTGGGGACCACTGTCCTAGGCATAGGAGCTCCCCTAAGGGGGAGGAGCTGCCAGAGATGACAATGACAGCAGCAGCTGTAGCAGGACAGAGCCCTGGAGAGCTGCCCCCGGCTGGAGAAAATGGATGCAGAGAATAAAGGCACAGTCTGAAATGACTCCAGCTCCTGGAGTCATCTTATTCCACCATGGAAACTAATCCAAGCCCAGCTCCGGGAAGGACTGAGGGCTCCTGACTTGAGGACAGTGAGGAGCTGCAGTGAGAGCTGGAGGCTGGAGCGGAGTGAGGGAAAAGATTTTATTTCGGGGTTTACTTGGACTCAGAGCGGACCCCAGAAGGGGACTTTTCTCTCAGATCTTTTGGACTGTGAGGTGTAATTTAAGGAGTGCTGAAGAGGTAAACTGAGGCAAGATGCTTGCCAAGGTACCCTGAAATGGCTGAGGCTGGTATCAATAACAACACTCACTGCCCAGCCCCTAAGGGCTGCATGACAGCGCGGGGCCTTCCCCATTGCACACGGGGACCCTGGGGTGCAGGGAGCCCTGGTTACTCTGCCCCACACATTTACCCAGAGACTCCCACGAGCTGCCGGACCCGGGTCCCTGGGGTCAGAGCACAGGCAGTCGAGTGGCACTGACCAGCCGGGGCTGCTGGGGTGGGGGAAGGAAAGGGTTAATCCCAGCACGGTGGCACTTTGCTGCCCGGCCCTGGCTGGTCTCTGCCCTCTGGGTGCAGCTCAGGGCGTGTGTCTCTGAGCAGGTCCCTGCCCACTCACCCACCATTTGCCCCAGACACAGAGAGCCCAGGTGCCAAGGGAAGGAGCAGTCCCAGCAGCACCACGTTGGCCCTGGCACAGGCTGAGCCTGCGAGCGCAGCAGCAGATGCAGCGGCAGAGAGAGGGGCTCAGCCATTGAGAGCAGCAGCGTCCCCACCCGCAGGGGAGGGGTCAGCGCTGAGACAATAGGCCGGGCTGGGTCAGGGGCTGGGAGCTCTGGCAGCGAGCGCGGTGCCAGCACCAACAGCCCTGCTGAGACCCTGGGCCTGGCCAGCCTGGAGCAGCCAGCGAGTGACTCAGGGCCTGGAACCCTGCCCAGGAAGGAGCTTCTGGGGGACTGACAGGAGGCTCCCCAGGGGCTGGTGATCCCCTAGAACGGGGCACTGAGCTGACTGGCTCAGGGTCCCGACAGGCTCAGGGGCCAGGGGTGTGGAATGGCCCAGAGCCCAGCCGGGTTCAGGGCCCAGTGGGCACAGACTGTGCTGGGCTGGGAGCAGCGAGCGGGGAGGGGAGCAGGGATGTGCTGGCTCCAGCCCATCACAGAGAGGAAGCTGCTTCCCACACAGCCTGGGGTTCCTGCTCCCCGGAGCCCTGAGATCCTGGCCCTGCAGCCGGCACCGACTGCGCAGCCTCCGTCGGCCGGGACAGACACACCCAGCTTGGGCCCTTTGACTGCCCCTGCTGGGGGTGGGTGGGAAGAGAGGGGCGGGGGGGGGGTAGGATGAAAGGGTCAGTTCAACAATCACAGACCGAGCTCACTGAACCTTCCCACCCCCCCTCTACTCTGCCTTAGTTTCTTCTCTGTCCCTCCTCGCTGTCAGGTTTCTGCCTTTGCCCCCAGTCTCCGCGCTGGGGTTGTAGGAGGGGTTTGGATGGGGGCAGCTCACGCTCAGCAGTTGTGACAGGGTCACACTCTTGTGAGTGAGTCTCACTCATTGAGCAGCAAACCACTGACCCAACCTCACACTGGGCTGTGCTCAGAGCAGACGAGGGGCCCGTAGGATTCAGTTTGTTACTCAGTAACACACGGCCCACGTCAGATGTCAGCAGCCAGACCGGCCCCTCCTCCAGCTCAGAAAGCTGGGCCAGCCTTGGCTAATGGGGGCTGGGGCAGTGATGAGCAGTGCCCACACAACGCAGCCCTCACATGTCCCATGAGAGAGGCACAGACACGTCATCTGTTACTCGTCTGTGCAGCTCCCAGTACGATGGGCCCAGTCCAGGCCTCACAGCACCTGGCTCAGGGACACCCAGTAACTCAGCCATGGAGGGGTCAGGATGTCAGAGTGACGGGGCCTGGTCAGACACCTGGGCAAGTACCAGCAGGTGGCTGTAAGTAGCAGGCAAACTGCTCAGCACTCAGCGCATCAGCCTCCAGCTATCACACAGCTCCAAGCCTGTCAGCTGGGTGCAAGCGTGTCCTGGGGTCCCAGGCTCTGTCCAGAGCCCCAGGTACAACACAGCTGAATGTCCCAGTAGAATCCACTCACCTCCGAATCTCTGCAGCGCTTCCCTCATGTCAAGGGAAATTTTATACACGTTCTTCAGGTCAGTAGAAACAGCTTCTGGTTCCTGGAGTTTCACATTCTCACTCCTATGAAGAAAACGTCCCATCATCACTCAGCTGCTTTGTACACGCATCATCCCAGAACCAGCACCAAGAATATAAGAGCAATGAACATAGGAAACACACCTGCTCAATGCGCTTTTCACATCCTGAAAGGAAAAAGAGAATCAATGTTCTGTATTAACACAATGTGCATAAAACTGTGTGAGTTTCACTCTGAGCATCAAACTTTCATCTAGAAAATAGATCAACCCTCCCAGGCTTCACTGTTTTGTGGTAAAATCTCATACACCATTTTGCATTAACACTTGTTTCATTTATGTAGCTGAGACAGGAATTTAGCTAAAGGATTCTCCCTTCTAGGGACCCAACCCATCAGTATCTGTGTTTATCGTCTGTGTTGGGCCCAATGTTCTGGAGTCAGAGCAGAGATGGGTTCAGCTCAGTATCATTCTTGTATCATCCATTTAATCTCCCATGGCCTCACTGGGTCTCCATGAGGAGAATTCCCCTCTAACATGAACTGGGATATTTTGGAACTGATGGAGCCCTTAGCCGGATGTTCTGTTTGTCAGTAAACCACAGAACACATTTACTCTAACTGCTGGAATCCAGACCCAGGGATCTGAGTTCTAATTCTGGATGGGTGGAGAATTTTGATGCCGTCTCACCTTTAGCAGCTCCACAACTGGTTGCTGACACTTCTCTTCAATCTCTGTGATCAGCTGCTGCAGAGAGGACCTTTGCTGGGAGAGTTTGGTTACATTTTCCTGTAGTCTCTGCAGAGTCTCCCTCTCCTCCTCCTCCAGGCTCTGCAGAAGCAGCTGCTCCTCCTCTCTCAGCAGTGTGTGCAGTTTGTTAAATTCACCTGCAATCATCTCTCTCCTATTCTTCACTTTCCCCTTGAAATAGAAGAATAGGAAAGGCACAGAGACAACGTGAGCCAGATATTGAGTTACACAGACTGAGCCTCTGTCCATGAAGCAGGGGATTAGATCAGTATCAGGTTTGTAAGGAGATTTACTTCTTTGGGAAACGTACCATAATGGGTTTGTTTTAGTTCAGAGTTCATATGGCCAGTTCCATAGTGGGGTTGTCTAGGGTGCTTTGTAAAGATGCCATATGTTATTGCAGGTGGCAGGGGATGGACACAGGGGAGTGGGGAGAAATCAAGGGCGCAGGAGAGATTTCCAGGGGACCGCACAGGGTGTCCATGGGGGCATTTGGGTGCCCAGTGCTGGGCACTCAGACACCCAGGGGAGCCATCACAGCGGGATGTGAACGATGCTCCTTGTTTGACAACCTGCTCCCAGGGCTGCAATGTTCAGGACTAGGGCGGGTGCTAATAGTCCTTTGGGTGCCATCCGGAGGCTCACATGGGTGTTGGGTGCCCAGGGCATTGTCAGGGCTGGCTATGGCCTCATCCAGCCTGGCCGAGTGCCCCATGCCCATGTGCCCAGTGCCCCTGGGATTGCAGCTTTTAGGGAGCCTGTCAGGTGTGTGGGGGGCCCAGCCAATTGCTGCTCTCCGTTCCTCCCCCCCATCACTCACCCTTAAGGCAGGAGGGGGCAGAAAGGAGCAAGCGGCAGGCGAGGGGGACTTGGAGGAGGGGATGGGGGAGAGGAGCGAGCTGCAACAGTGAACGATGAGCGGGGAGCCTCTGGGGAGGGGGCTGAGTGGGAGCCGGGCATGGGGCAGAGCAGGAGCGGCACATGGGCGGGGCCTCGGGGAAAGGAGGACAAATTGGGGTGGAGCAGTGGGCAGGGAAATGATCTGGGCACCGGGGAGATTCCCACACTCCTGCCCGGCATCCCCAAGTGCCGGATGCTTGTGCTGTCCATGGCCAGCACCAAGACTGTGCAATGGAGCAAACAACCAGAGCAGGTTCATAACCTCATCCTGGGGCTTTACGGCCCCGTCATTTCTGGGAACGCTGCAGGGGGAAGAGCTCAGGGAGGAATAAACCGAGATACCCACCTGCCACTCTGTGGTTTTCTCCTCCTCTGCAGACATCAGAGCCAGGGCCTCTTCCAGCTCCTTCCTCAGAGGGCCCAGGGCTCCCTGGAGTTTCACCTGCAGGGGCATCATGTGCGATAAACAGCCATTAGTCTGCCTGTCAAATGGGTGGACAGTACTGTACACGAGCAGTAAATACCCTGGAAGGAGGCAGCAGACTCGGCTCTGCCAGCCCCAAAGCCCTCATGGGAGCAGAGACGCCAGTCTCAGAGCAGGGGCTCTGCTCCCTGCAGACACTCAGGACTTCTCAGAGCCTGTGTCTGAGCTAAAGCTTCACATCACTGAGCACAGGCCAGAGGGGAAACAGCTGGGAAGGTTCTGAACAATCCCTCCTGCCAGTGCCATTGAAGAGGTTGGGGCAGCACCTCGCTGCACTGGACCCAGACCTAGGCCAGGAACAAGACCCCACTGTGCTCTCGTCTGTCCAGGCTCCCATGTGGCCTCCCTCAGGCAGCAGCCGAGCACCTGAGCCAGCGCAGTCCCATTAACTGCATAGGGTGAAGCTGTGATGTGGCTGGAGGTCAGTGAGGAACAGGGAACACTCGGTCTGGGGGAATGTGCCACCCATAATTATAACTGCTCCAGAGCTGTAACAACCCAGGGCATTCTTCCCCTTTGACAGCGTGTGATTCATTCACACAGCACAGCAATGTGCTCCTGCCCATCCCGCTCTGTGCAACACCCCTGGCAGCCCCCCAGAACCCTCCCCCAGAAATTTCCCCATTTCACTCTCCTATCTCCTGCCCTCTGCCCAAGGGCCCAGGCTGCTGCTGCAGCTGCTGCTGAGAGCTCCTGGGGAGCTGTTCGGTGACACCCCTGCGGTGCTGCTGCAGGGAAGCAGTGAGGGAGGGAGCCAGCAGGGGCTAGTAAGAGACAGGAGGCGGAAAAGCAGCCATTGCATCCAGCAAAATAGCTTCATAAATGAGCAGGGATCAGAACAGGGGAAGGGCAAAGGTGGCTGGATTCTTTGAAGCGCCACCCACAAAATAAGCTCTGCCCACGTGAATCACTAAAAGGAGACACATGATCTGTTCAAATGGTGCATTGTGCAAAACAGGATGGAGTTGCTGTTTGGCTCCAAGGGGCTCCAGGGGCCGGACTCCCCTCATGGGGCTAGAATGTACCCCCGGACTCCGCTGAGCTCTCTGGGCCTCGTCCTCCTTTACTGGGGGGAAATAAGAGGTGGCATCTCCCAAACATCACCCGCTTGTGGCACTGGAAGGAGGTGTCACTGGCAATAAATGGTGCAGAGCTGTAATTCTCCCTCTCCGCTCTTACAGGGGGAACAAAATAATTAACAGTGTTGAAATTTAAATGATCAGTTCTCCAGTCTGAAGGTAACACACTCACCTAGATTGGCCTGCAGCTCCTGTGATTTAAACCTCACTGATCGTTAACACCGGCCATGGTGTAAAAAGTCCCCTTTTTTCAGCAGTGGAAGCTGAGTGTGAAAAACATTCAGAATCTCAGAGAAAAGTTTCCCACAGCAGGTATCTTTTAAGACTTGATATTCTGATTCTGTCCCCCCACTGCCAGATCATTCATTTTGTGATAGCATCTCCCGTACAGTGAAGGCTTTACAGAGCTGAATGATGCATCACACCCATGACAGGTAACTTTCAGTGAAATCAGCCAGTAATTAAAATCCAAAGTTATTACCCATTAAACGTGCCAGCAATTCCCTACCTTGTACTCCTGAGCAGCCTCCTTTATGGGAATCACCCTGTGATCTCTGTGATCCCGGGACAGATGGCAAACCACACAGACAGAAGTTTGATCCTCTTCACAGAACAGTTTCAGAGTCTCCTGGTGTTCCCCACACACCCTCTCCTCTCCTGCTCCCTTTGCTGCCTGTAAACTCAGCCGTTTGACCATTTCTACAACATTTGCCAGCTTCCTGTTGGGCGTGAGGTTTCCCTGTTGCACAGTTTCTCTGCACTGAGGGCAGGAGACGTCTGTATCTGGTTTCTCCCAGCACTGGGCGATGCAGGCTCGGCAGAAATTGTGCCCACAGTCTATAATCACCAGGTCCTTAAAATACTCCAGACAGATGGGGCACGTAGCTTCCTCCTGGAGACTTTCCATGGGGTTGTCTGTGGCCATGGCTCCCTCTGGACAGTGACACAGGATTAGTTTCACTTTCCTGAGCTCAGAAATATGCCCCCCCTGCAGCAGCAGCAATTGGGTGTTTCCCTTCCTGGAACTGACTCAGGCTGTTTGCTGAGCTGGAGCCAGATCACCCATAATGTTCCAGCCCTGGGTGCTTTGGTGAGAAATGTCCCAACAAGGCTCTGATCCTGCAATCAGCCCCCTCTGCTGGTGTGTGGGGGGGGAGTGACTGGGGCTTCACATGGACATCAGCTTCCCCTTGTCCTGCTGAGCTGACAGAACTGCGTGTCTAAGGAGCGATATTTAGGCTTGGCAGAATTCATTTGATTTAATACGTAATTTTGACAGATAAAGAATAATATTTGTAAGACTTTTTTTGTATTTATCTATTTAAACTGTCACAGTTTCAGTTTTTATCAATATTATTGTTCACAGTTGTGGGAAACTGGGGTAGGGGCATTCAGACAATATTTTAGTCAGACAATAAATTAGTTTATGACAGTCGACACGGAGATTCAAAAAGTTAAAAAGGGTAACTGTTAAAACACAAATTGTCAACATCACATGTCAAAATATACTAAGTAAATCTCCTTAAATCAAACTCTAGTAAGTTCGCAAGCAGCATTTTTCTTACTGTGCCTATTTGAAAATTTCACTTATCAGTGGAAATATTTTTCCATGGTTTGTGTGTATACAGTGAAATCAACATTTACTGACATCTACCAATAAAATCTAATCCTTCTGAGTCTAGGGATATTCAATTCACAGGCCAAAAACTTGGTTAAACTGGAATCAATGTTTCAAAGGCCTGATTGTGACATACGCTAAGGCAGCTCTGCCTCAGTGTAAAGGAGATGCAGTGTCAAAAGCGTTGCCACCATTCAGGATTTTATAATGAGTCTCATGAACATAAGAACGGCCATACTGGTTCAGACCGATAGTCCATCTAGCCCAGTATCCTGTCTTCTGACAGTGGCCAATGCCAGGTGTTTCAGAGGGAATGAACGGAACAGGGAATCATCAAGTGATCCATGCCCTGCCGCCCATTCCCAGCTTCTGGCAAACAGAGGCTAGGGACACTTCAGAGCATGGTTTTACCTGGTATTTGGTGTGTTTGTTAAAGCCCCAGGTCCTGGAAGCATGTGACGAGATGAGACTTTTGGCTTTTGTTTCCTAAACAAAGGAAGTTTCTTGGTTTCAGAGAAAAACTATAAAAAGGTGATCTAAGTGCAGCCTAAAGGGCTGAGAAGCCAGAAGGCAAATCGAAAGAACTCAACATTTATCATTTTTATGTCTCATAAAAGGCAATTGCATCATTTTGGGGGTCTCGACTCACGATTTTCAAAAGTTTGGGGTTGGCAATCCTGTGCCACTGAGAACTCAAGCCATAAATCTCTATCTGCTACCCCTGGAGACCCCCCTAATTTAGTGCCATCATTTATCTAAAACAGCAGAGTTAATAGAAAGGGAAGTAGACAGAGAGGGCAAAGTGTGGGAATGCGCATGGAGCCGGGCTGTGGGCCCAAGCAGCAAATGAGCACAGGCCCCCTGGATTAGGGGTGAAGTGAAGAGATAAATTAGAATGTTCATTTTTATGTTTAGGT
>RQSS01111503.1:0-11433 GCA_003846335.1 Cuora mccordi
CGCTCGGAGGGAAGGTGAGAGAGACCCGCCCCCCCCGGCACCCCCGGTCTGCAGGGGGCGGAGGCTAAAGAGGTGCCGGGGGTGAGGGCAGGCGGGGGAGCGGGGTGGGGGCAGGAGGCGGGTGCGGGGCGGCGGGGGGCAGGCTGGGATGGGGGCGGGGGCACTGAAGGGAAGATGGGGCGATGCGGGGGATCGGGGGGATTGTGGGGCTGAGGGGAGCGAGGCTGGAATTGGGGAAGATGTGGGGGGGCACTGCGAGGGAAGGGGGTGTGTGGGGAGGCGGGAGGGGGACAGCCCCCCACTCTGCTCCCAGTGTGTGTTATTGTCAGACACCCCCGGGCTGGCGGGGTCTGTGTCTCATGAGTTTTGGGGTCTGCCCGGGGCCCTGGTCTGATTTCCGGGCAGGATTCACATCTCAGCCCCACCGGAGTCACTGCTGCTTTGGGCAGGCAGGGAGAGTGGATGGGCCACTGGGCTCAGCCTCTGCCTGCCTGTCCCTGGGGGCTGCTGCAGGAGTCCAGGGCAGCTCGTTCTTCAGGTGGTGCCACCAGAGGGCTCCAGCTGTTCCTCAGGGAGAGGAGTTTACAGGGCAGTGCGGGGAAATCCCCCAAAGTGGCCCCTTTAGTTCTGCTCTTTCTCTAGCATTTGGCTCAGAGATGCTGTTACTGGGAGGGTCTGAAGAGCCTGGGGGAATCGGGGGGTGACATGGACTGAAGCCCCTTCTGTAACCTCTCCCGTCACCTCTCTCGCCCTGACAGGCTGAGGAATCGCGTCCATCTTTCGCTCCAGATAGGCCCGTCTTCCAGGACGCAGGGAAGGGAAATGTCTGTGATGGAGCCAGCTGGGGTCGGGGATTTTCAGGGAGCTCCTGGGCAGGGGAGGAAACAGGGTGTGATAAACCTGCTGCTTTTCTGAGTGGGCCCATTGGTGATGGGGGAGGGGAGATGGGACATTCCCCCATTTCTCAAACAGGATACACCCCCTTGCACAGGGCTGGGAACATTTTCAAGGCTCCCAGTGCTGGAGTGAGACCCCACTAACCTTAGGCTGCTGTGAAATACGCAGGGAAGCTGTTGGGATTCCTGTCCCTGCCCCTGATTCAGAACTCTGCTTCCCGTATCAGCCTGTGGCTGGCAGGCGTGTGGAAAATGAGAAGACCCTGCCCTGCTCTGTGTGCTGGGCGGACAAGGAGCTCTCACCTTCTCCCACCCCCTGAAGCCTCCTGGCTGCTCCGAGCAGGGTGGGGGCGGGATTCTGCTACTCTGACCCTCCCAGAGCTTCCTTTTCGTTATCCTTCCTCCCACGTGACTAGTGGGATTGTGGCTGGAGCAGCAGGTAATGACTGGGGCCTTTTGTTGTTTCAGATGCCGGTGACCTTCGAGGAGGTGGCTGTGTATTTCACCCAGGCACAGGGGGCTCTGCTGGACCCCTATCAGAGAGCCCTCTACAGGGATGTCATGCAGGAGAACTACGAGACGGTGACCTCGCTGGGTAAGGGATTCCCGTCCCCTCAGATACTAGAAGCTGTGTGGTCTGTGTGTCTGAATCTGATCATGTTCTTCCCATGTCAGTTAAATCAGAGGTGAGTGGGTTCCATAATGCACAGCTGCCATGTGAGGGAAACTTGCATCTCCTTGCCCTCTGAAGTGGGACATGGTTGCAAAACCCAATCGACGAACTAAACCATCCCCACCCCTCCAGCTTTCAAAGGGGCATCATTGTCCTGTCTCTGTGTTGTTTCTTGGCTGCACACACAATCCCTGTTCACCTCCCTCGTTGCGACTAGCTTCAGCCCTGGGGAGGGCTCTGGGCTCTGCAGGTTTAGAAAGAGGCAGGGGTTTAAGTCCAGAGCCGTGTGTGAGTCAGCAAGGCCCCCAGAGCGCACAGATCCTGGAAACGCCTAGTGAGGGTGTAGTAATAATTCAACTCACCTCCCCAGACAACTTCCTCTGCGCAAGGGGGCTCAGTGACCATGTTCCTGTTCTCTTGGATTCTACGTTCCTCCAGCAGAGCACAGGGACAGGTTCCGCTCACTGAATGTCCTTTCTGACAAATACTCCCCCAATGCTTCATACACCTTGATCTGGTCTGATTTCACCCTCTGCGCAGGATTTCCCATTCCCAAACCTGAGCTTATCGCCCGCCTGGAGCAAGGGGAAGAGCCGTGGGTGCCGGATCTCCAGGCCTGCGAGGAAAGAAGGCTTCCTAGATGCCCCCATACAGGTGAGGACTGACACAGAACCATCTAGGGAGTGAATGAAAAAGTTGAGAATCCCCAAATATGGTGTGAGTAAGCACCCTCAGTTCTTCCTCATCTCAGCCAGGACAGGGCTGCAGTCATCAGATATAGCTCACGCCATTCCAAACAGCCTCTTACCTGCAGGAGTTTGCTTCCCAGCTTTCCTGCCCTGTGAGTGTTTGAGTGGGATGTAGAGGAGGAGTCCAATTGCTCAGTCTTTGTGTTGGGTTTTCCCTCAGTGCTATTCCTCTTTCTCCCCAGCATAATGACTTCTGTCTGGATTGTGTCTCTCCCAGCAGGTGCTGAGCGAGGGAGTGAGTATGTGGAGGAGACTCATCATGAGGAAGATCCCGGGGAAGTGGAACCGGTGGAGACCTTTGTGGGAAGAGCTGAAGGGAATTTTCCCCAGTGCTTGGAGCAGGGAGAATCCTGGGGAAATTGGCACAGGTCAGAGAGGCTTCAGGGAAACCACCCACTGAAGAAAGTGGATGAATCTATTAATAGTGGGGGAGGAGAGGAGGATCCTAGAGCGCAGCAGACAAATACCAAGGAAGAGACACCCTGGCACTACCTTCAGTGTGGGAAAGGATTCACTGTGAGATCACAGCTTGTGACACATCAGACAATCCATACTGGAGAGAAACCCCTTCAATGCTTGGACCGTGGCGAAAGCTTCAATAAGCTCTCCGATGTTAATAACCACGGGAGAAGCCTCAGTGGAGAAAAACCCTCTCAATCCACCGAATGCGGGAAATGTGTCATTTCGAAGACACAAATAATTAGACATGAGTTAAGCCACACACGTGAGAGACCCCACAAGTGCTTGGACTGTGGGAAATGTTTCATACAGAGGTCACACCTTGTTGTACATCAGGCAATCCACACAGGAGAGAGACCCCACAAATGCTTGGAGTGTGGGAAAAGTTTCATAGAAAGGTCAAGCCTTGTTAGACATCAGGCAATCCACACACATGAGAGACCCCACAAGTGCTTGGACTGTGGGAAATGTTTCATACAGAGGTCACACCTTATTGTACATCAGGCAATCCACACTGGAGTGAGACCCTGCAAGTGCTTGGAGTGTGGGAAAAGTTTCATACAAAGGTCAGACCTTGTTTGTCATCAGGCAATCCACACAGGAGAGAGACCCCACAAGTGCTTGGACTGTGGGAAAAGTTTCATACGAAGGTCAGAACTTGTTGAACATCAGGCAATCCACACAGGAGTGAGACCCTACGAGTGCTTGGAGTGTGGGAAAAGTTTCCTAAGAAAGTCAACCCTTGTTGAACATCAGGCAATCCACACAGGAGAGAGACCCCACAAGTGCTTGGTCTGTTGTAAAAGTTTCCTAAGAAAGTCAAACCTTGTTGAACATCAGGTAATCCACACTGGAGAGAGACCCCACAAGTGCTTGGACTGTGGGAAAAATTTCATACTGAAGTCACACCTAAGTCGTCATCGGGCATTGCACACAGGAGCGAGACCCCACAAGTGCTTGGAGTGTGGAAAAGGATTCATATGCAGGTCTGACCTCATTAGACATGGAAGAATCCACACAGAATCTAAAGCTTTGTGACACATGACAAGAAAGGGTTAAGCAACTTGTGTGTTATTCACTCAGATTCAACTTTTAGAGAGAGATTTTAAAAGTTTGTCCACCTTAGATAATCTAGAGTTTGACATGTAAATGTGTATTTTTAAAGACTTGGAAGAAGAGGGCAAGTCGTGTCTGAGTAACCTAATTGCCTTCTATGAGGAGATAAGTGGCTCTGTGAACGAGGGAAAAGCAGTGGATGTATTCTTCCTTGACTTTTGAGCTGTATAAGTAGGGGCATTGCCAGCAGATGGAGGGAGATGATCGTTCCCCTCTATTTGACATTGGTGAGGCCTCCTCTGGAGTATTGTGTCCAGTTTTGGGCCCCACACTACAAGAAGGATGTGGAAAAATTGGAAAGAGTCCAGCGGAGGGCAACAAAAATGATTAGGGGGCTGGAGCACATGACTTATGAGGAGAGGCTGAGAGAACAGGGATTGTTTAGTCTATAGAAGAGAAGAAAGGGAGGGGATTTGGTCACTGCTTTCAGCTACCTGAAAGGGGGTTCCAAAGAGGATGGATCTAGACTGTTTTCAGTGGTACCAGATGACAGAACAAGGAGTAATGGTCTCAGGTTGCAGTGGGGACAGTTTAGGTTGGATATTAGGAATAACTTTTTCACTAGGATGGTGTTGAAGCACTGGAATGGGTTACCTAGGGAGGTGGTGGAATCTCGTTCCTTAGAGGTTTTTAAGGTCAGGCTTAACAAAGCCCTGGCTAGGATGATTTAGTTGGTGATTGGTCCTACTTTGAGCAGGGAGTTGGAGTAGATACCTCCTGAGGTCCCTTCCAACCCTGATATTCTATAATTCTAAGAGCGGTAATTGTAGTCGTCTTTGTTTAGCTATCCAAAGGTTTCCTGTATTCTGTTAAATCAGGGATCAGGTAGGTGCTAAGTGGCCAGTAATTGCTCAGCCAGCCATTAAGAACATAAGAACGGCCGTACCGGGTCAGACCAAAGGTCGATCTAGCCCAGTGTCTGTCTATCGACAGTGGCCAATGCCAGGTGCCCCAGAGGAAGTGAACCTAACAGGCAATGATCAAGTGATCTCTCTCCTGCCATCCATCTCCATCCTCTGACGAACAGAGGCTAGGGACACCATTCTTACCCATCCTGGCTAATAGCCATTTATGGACTTAGCCACCATGAATTTATCCAGTTCCCTTTTAAACATTGTTATAGTCCTAGTCTTCACAACCTCCTCAGGTAAGGAGTTCCACAAGTTGACTTTGTGCTGCGTGAAGAAGAACTTCCTTTTATTTGTTTTAAACCTGCTGCCTATTAATTTCATTTGGTGACCCCTAGTTCTTGTATTATGGGAATAAGTAAATAACTTTTCCTTATCCACTTTCTCAACATCACTCATGATTTCATATACTTCTATCATACCCGCCCTTAGTCTCCTCTTTTCCAAGCTAAAGGGTCCTAGCCTCTTTAATCTTTCCTCGTATGGGACCCTCTCCAAACCTCTAATCATTTTAGTTGCCCTTTTCTGAATCTTTTCTAGTGCTAGAATATCTTTTTTGAGGTGAGGAGACCACATCTGTACACAGTATTCGAGGTGTGGGCGTACCATGGATTTATAAAAGGGCAATAATATAGTCTCAGTCGTATTCTCTATCCCCTTTTTAATGATTCCTAACATCCTGTTTGCTTTTTTGACCGCCTCTGCACACTGCGTGGACATCTTCAGAGAACTATCCACGATGACTCCAAGATCTTTTTCCTTACTCGTTGTAGCTAAATTAGCCCCCATCATATTGTATGTATAGTTGGGGTTATTTTTTCCAATGTGCATTACTTTATCTTTATCCACATCAAATTTCATTTGCCATTTTGTTGCCCAATCACTTAGTTTTGTGAGATCTTTTTGAAGTTCTTCACAATCTGCTTTGGTCTTAACTATCTTGAGTAGTTTAGTATCATCTGCAAACTTTGCCACCTCACTGTTTACCCCTTTCTCCAGATCATTTATGAATAAATTGAATAGGATTGGTCCTAGGACTGACCCTTGGGGAACACCACTAGTTACCCCTCTCCATTCTGAGAATTTACCATTAATTCCTACCCTTTGTTACTTGTCTTTTAACCAGTTCTCAATCCATGAAAGGACCTTCCTTTTTATCCCATGACAGCTTGATTTACGTAAAAGCCTTTGGTAAGGGACCTTGTCAAAGGGTTTCTGGAAATCTAAGTGCACTATGTCCACTGGATCCCCCTTGTCCACATGTTTGTTGACTCCTTCAAAGAAATCTAATAGATTAGTAAGACACGATTTACAGAAACCACGTTGACTATTGCTCAATAGTTTGTTTTTCTATGTTTTAGACAATTTTTTTTAAAAATATTGTTTCCACTGATTTGCCCGGTACCGACGTTAGACTTGCATTCAGAGCTGTGGAGCCAGGAACAAGAGATCTACAATTCACCGGAAGGACGGCTGGACCCTCAATTAGGCCACAGACTGATTGTCGCCTGTCCCCCAGCTGGGGGGTGAACCTCAAAGAGGAGAGTGGTACAAAAGCACAAGGGAGAATTGCCTCCATTTTCACCTCTCCTCTCCCATCTTTACAGAAGTCAACAAGATGGCTTGAAAGGCAACAGGGGCCTTGCAGTGGGGAGGGCAGGCCAAGGCTGGAAGGAAATCCAGCCTGGGTATTCAGAACTGTGAACTGCCTGCAACAGCGGGTGGGAAATCCTGTTTGCTTCACATCTTCCTTAGTTTGGTATAAAGTAGGATTTAAATGCATGTTTTAATGTTGTAGTTTTAACCTTTTCTGACCTTTTACATTTTTCTCCCTTGTAATCTCTGAAAACCCCCTTGCTCCAGTTAGTAAAGTGGTGTTAGTGTTTTGTCTGGACCTGTGTGTTTTCATTGACGTGTTTGGGGGATTTGACTGGAGAGAACAAGGCTGTGGCCTAATCTGACCCCTCTGTGGGGGTGACCCACTAATGACTGAGTTTGTCGAGCCCAGTGACCAGACTGAGCTGTCCAAGATGCACATTCCCGGGGCGCAAGGCTGGGAGTCGAAAAGTGGCTGATGTTGCTGTGTCGTTTGGTAAGTTCCTGAGTGTCTGGCAAGTCACACTCAGTACAGTGCAGCCAGGAGTGACTTTGAAGGCTGGTGGCTGTGTGTGAGCAGAGCGTGGAGGGGTTTGTTGTTCACACAGGGAAGCAGCTGGGTGGATTTGATTTAAATCACTAGTCAGGAAGACGCGATTTAATCATGGTTTTCTACATAAAAATGTATTCTGGATTTTTTTCTTCAGCAGCAAACATATATTATTTTCCTGCGGAAAACATAATATTTTAACGCTTCTCACATGTCTCTCCAGACTTCTTCTCCCTGTCCAGATCCATTACACCTCCAACAGTCTTCTATTCATTCAACTTTTTGAAACTTTTCACTTTTTGAGAGAGGTAAGGGATTGACTCTGTGTACCCACATTTGCAAAGGGACAATAGAGGTGAGGTCTAATATTTCTCACCTCCGTATATTAATTTATTTTAAAACATTTTTGCTGTTAACAAGCATGTTACCTCTGGAGACACAAAGCCACAGTTTGAGAACTGGAATACTAAGCATCTCTGATGGTGTCAAGTATCAGAGGGTTAGCAGTGTTAGTCTGGATCTGTAAAAGCAGGAAAGAATCCTGTGGCACCTTATAGACTAACAGACGTTTTAGAGCATGAGCTTTCGTGGGTGAATCCCCACTTTCTCTGATGGTATCTTCTAGACTGAGCACTGAGTCCCATTGGGTAGCTAGAAAGATTAACCTAAGTAATCGGTACAGAAGCCTGTGGATCCCCATAAGACTGGGTCGTTAACGTATGAACTTTAGGAACGCATTGACAAAACTTTTCTTAAACAAGACGTGTCTATTGTCTCATACTATAGAATTAGAATTTACAATCCCTATTCCATGATGAGATATCTTTAAGATACATTATAGCTCAATTACAACTATCTTTAGATAAAAGGGTTTTTGTGGAAAAATAATCCAATTTAAATAACAGAAATCTGATTTTCTTGATTTTTTTTTTAATGTCATTAATTTTCATTCACTCTGGGAAGCCGTGTAAAACATGCCTTGAGATGGAGAATTAAGCAGTTCAACAGTCCAGTGCTCAACCCCCCTGGCCCAACCCCAATTCCACCACTGCCCCCCCACCACACCACCATTCCAACACCTGTCCCAAAGTCCCTGCCCCAACTCCACCCCCTCCCTCCCAGCACTTGCTGCCATGAAACAGCTGTTTTGCAGCAGCACGCGCTGGGAGCTGGGCGGAGAAGCGGAGCCGCAGGATGCTCAGAGGAGGAGGCAGAAGTGGAGCAGAGGTGGAGGTGAGCTGGGGTCAGGGAGTGGGCCAGGGAGCTGCCAGTGGGTGCAGAGCACCCACCAATTTTTCCCCATGAGTGCCCCAGCCCCAGAGCACCCACGGAGTCAGTGCCTGTGGTTGTACCTGGAGCAGAAAAGCAGCAATCAGGGCTGCAGAATGCAAGGGAGGGAGCGACCTGTTAGCTGGGGAAGAAGATGGATTCACTCTTAAGAAGGCTGGAGTAGCTGAACACTTTTATTTAGGGGAAAGGGACATGGTTTGTTTTATTTTCTTGAGGATCCAAATATCTGCAGCTCTGTCTCTCCAGCTGGAAACAGTTTGAACAAGGTAGAGTTCTAAACAGTGTAGAGTCGAGTGCAGGGTGACCAGACGTCCTGATTTTATCAGCACTGTCCCGATATGTACTTGTTTGTCCCACGTCCCAACTGAACATCAGTCAGGATGTGAATTGTCCCGATATTTTGCTCTTGCGCACCCCCCCTGCCCCGGCCCCGCCTTGGCACCACCCCTCCCTCTCCCATTGGATCCCTCCCCAAATTCCCGCCCTTGCCCTGCCCCCAGCCCTGCCCCCTCACTGCCCCATTGGATCCCTCCTCAAATCGCCGCCCTGGCCCTGCCTCTTCCCCAAGGATGCCACATTCCTCCCCCTCCTCACTCCTCCCTCCCAGGCTTGCGCTAATCAGCTGTCTGGCAGCGCAAGCACTGGAGGGAAGGGGGAGAAGCAGGATGTGGCAGCCAGCTCAGGGGAGGTGGAGGCGCAGCGGAGGGGAGCTGGTGCAGGGGAGTGGGGGGTGGAGCTGCCGGTGGGTGCTCAGCCGGTGAGTGCTATGCTCCGGCGGCACTTTTGCTTTAGTTTTTTCCTCCGCCGCCAGCTCTTGGGGGTTTTTTTAGCTCTGCCAGCACCCCCCCACCCTGCCCGCGTCCCAGTATTTCACGTCTCTCATCCGGTCACTCTAGTCAAGTGGGACTTTAAAGGGCCCTTCAAGAATGCAGCACATGCTGCCTCACCTATGAGAAATACCTTTAAAAACTGCCTTAAATCATCCTAACCAAGAGCCACTCTTCAAATGAGGCTTGGCCGGCACTGTTGAAAGCGGGTGCCGAGTTATCCCCAGTACGGCCCCACAGAGCCGTGTGTGGCAACCAGGTATGGGATTCTCTATGCTGCCAAGTTGTCGACAAAGCTCTTGTCTTTCCCGGGTACTTTAAAAAGCTCCCCCATCCGAAAGACAAAAGATTTGCCGCAGCAAGTGGCAGTGTGAACACAGCTTTGCCGGAAGCGCAAACGCCGCTTGTGGGGCTGGAAGTATTTTGCCGACAAAGAGCATTTACACACGCCGGCTTTTAGCGACGAGGCTGTATGGACACGGCCTTGTTGCTAAAACACGACATGGTGTAGACAAGCCCTGTGTGAATCAGAGCAGCAAAAAAATGCTGGTGCCTGAAGCGAATTCCTGTTCTTCCTACACTGCGCACCCCAAGCACTGCTGGGCTGTTCAGGCCGAGAGGGAAATGTTCCATTCTAGGGAGGATGAAAGGCCATTTGGGAGGTGATGGCCCAGAGCCCTGGCAGGCAAGGGCCCGGTGAGGGCTGGACTCAGCCATTGGTATCAGCTATTTTGGGTCTTAGCTGACATGCCAGCCACCATGTGAAACGCTTCCCTGTGGCCTTTTGATATGCATCATTCATTCATTCATGCCCGTCACCCCAACCGGGGTATGGGCCGCCAACCACAGATCTCCATAGTCTTCTATCCTGGGCCATTCGCTCTAGCTGGTTCCAGGTATAGCCCATTTTTTTGCTATCAACCTGAAGGTCGCGTCGCCAGGTATTTCTTGGGCGGCCTCTTTTCCGCTTGCCTTGGGGGTTCCACCGCAGTGCCTGTCTGGTGATGTTGGTTGGCTGCTTGCGTAGTGTATGTCCTATCCAGCACCACCTTCTCCTTCTAATTTCTTCCTCTGCTGGGAGTTGACGGGTCCTCTCCAAGAGGTGGATGTTACTGATGGTGTCTGGCCAGCGGATCTGGAGAATCCTTCTGAGGCAGCTATTAATGAAGGTCTGGATCTTCCTGGTGGTTGTTTTGGTTGTCCTCCAGGTTTCAGCTCCATACAGTAGGACTGATTTCACGTTGGAGTTGAACAGTCGAATCTTTATTGCCAAAGACAGCTCTCTGGAGCTCCAGATGTTCTTGAGCTGTAAGAAGGCTGCTCTTGCCTTACCAATCCTTACTTTGATGTCTGCGTCTGTGCCACCCTGCTGGTCGATGATGCTACCTAGGTAGGTGAAGGACTGCACTTCTTCCAGGGGGCGTCCATTCAGTGTGACTGGGTCGTTGCTGATGGAATTGATCCTAAGGATCTTGGTCTTGTCCTTGTGGATGTTGAGGCCAACCTGTGATGACGTGGCTGCCACTACGTTGGTCTTCTCTTGCATCTGCTGTTTACTGTGCGAAAGGAGTGCAAGGTCGTCGGCAAAGTCCAGGTCATCAAGCTGGGTCCACAATGACCATTGGATTCCGTTCCTACGCTTGTAAGTGGATTTCTTCATAATCCAATCGATGACGAGAAGAAAGAGAAGTGGTGACAACAAGCATCCTTGTCTGACTCCGGTTCGCACCTGGAAGCTGTTTGTGAGCTGCCCTCCGTGGATCACTCTACAGTGTATGCCGTCGTATGAATTCTTGATCAGGTTGACCACCTTTGCTGGGATGCCATAGTGCCGAAGGAGCTTCCAGAGGGTCTCTCGATCCACGCTATCGAACGCTTTCTCATAGTCAACAAAGTTGATGTACAACGAGGAGTTCCACTCCATAGACTGCTCGACTATGATGCGGAGCGTTGCTATCTGGTCCGTGCATGATCTGTTCTGCCGGAAACCTGCCTGTTCATCTCGTAGCTGTGGATCGACGGCATCCTTCATTCTCTCTAAGAGGACTCGGTTGAAGACCTTCCCTGGCACCGACAGGAGTGTGATTCCTCTATAGTTGGCACAGTTGCTGAGGTCTCCTTTCTTGGGGATTTTGATGAGATATCCCTCTTTCCAGTCAGCCGGAATCACTTCTTCTTCCCATATCTTCTCAAAGAGGGGGTACAGCATTTCCACTGAAGCATCCAGGTCTGCTTTCAGGGCCTCTGCTGGGATATCGTCAGGTCCAGCCGCCTTCCTGTTCTTCATAATGGTGATGGCTTTTCTGATCTCGTCTCTGGTTGCAAGTATCAGAGGGGTAGCCGTGTTAGTCTGGTTCTGTAGAAGCAGC
>RQSS01111506.1:0-18051 GCA_003846335.1 Cuora mccordi
GGCCCCAGCAGGCAACAACACCCCTGGCCCTCTTCTGCTTCCCAAAGGCTTTGGCCGCAGCAACAGCCCTGGGAAAAGCCCTGGCCCTCCTCACCTGCCCTTGCCCAGCAGGACGCCTTTCCGGGCCTACACAGCTCCTCACACAACACCCGCCTGGGACCTTGCCCTCCCCTACCAGCTCCGCAGCACCTTTTTTCCTCTCAAAACCTCCTCTTGCCACCCTCCCCCTTCCACACTTCACACTCACCTCATCACAAACTCACCCACGGCCCCTTTGGCTTCTCAAGCGCCTCTGGAGGGACGCAGCTTCCCTGGCACGCAAATCCGGCTGATGGCTCCCAAGTGTGCAAGTCCGTCCCCGCAGAGCTGCCCCATAGGGTGACATTGAAGAAACTGTGGAAAACGGGATGGGGGTGGGGGGTAATAGGCTCCTATATAAGAAAAAGTCCAGCCAAACCGGCCTGTCCCTTTAAACATGGGACATCTGGTCACCCTGGAGCAGCCCCACACTCCTGCTCCCTGGTTGGTGCGTTTGTAACTCCGGGGCTGAAGCCGACGCGTGAAAGGGAAGTGAGCGAGCTTGGAGCTCTCCGGCGCCACCTGCTGGGAGCAGACGAAATGACTGAGCGACGTCCTGGCTAATTTAAATATCACCTTGTTCTCTGCCGGGTGGCTCCACTGGAGAGCTGGGGCGTGGCCTGAGTGTGGCAGCACCTTATTTGCATATTAAAAGTGGCAGTTTGAGACCATTGGGGTAAAATATGAGTAAGTTTTGGGGTTGGGCCCCACATGTTTAGTGCAGGCTGTGGGGAGCCGGGCTGAGCAGAGCCTGCCCCGACGGGGAGTGTGATGTCACCCTGAGCTGGGAGCGTGTTGCCAGACATGGGGAAGGGGCTGCAGGAGGAAGGTAGGATGGTTTTCTTATTTTTTTGGTGAAGTTCTTCTTATCTAAATTGAAAGTCAGCTTGGGGGAGGGAAATTGCGACCCTGCTTTGGGGGTTGTTGGGGGGAGTGACACAAGCGTCCTTGGTGGTGGCTGCTGCAGTGGGGCATAGGACAGGTGGGGGCGGGGCTGTCTGGGTGCTTGAGATCAGGGGCGGTTCCTGGTTGGCTGGTGCCTTGGCCTGCCTAGTGTTTTCTCACAGCTGATCTCCCATTGGCCCTCGCGTGGGGTGTGTCTCTGAAAGCTGGTCTCCCATTGGGCCCTCCCCAACTGACATTTCTGACAGGCTCATCTCCCATTGGTGACGTTGTCTGATAGCGATGCAGGGAGGAGCCGTCAGGAACTTGTGCGCTCAGCACCGCCCGCGAGAAGCGGCGCGCGGGGTCGGGTCCCGCTGCCGGGCGGAGGAACCGAGACCGCAGCAGCGGCGCTGCCTCCTGCCTGGCGAGAAGCCGCAGCACCGGGTGGGGGGGGTCACAGGGTGACGGTTCCTGCCCGTTGGGGCCGGGGGGTCCCGATGGCAGCTGGGGGCTCTGGCGTCCGTCCGTGGTGGCTGGGAGCTACGGGGCATCTGCAATGGCCGGAGGCTGCGGCTTCTCCTCACCCCCCGCCCCCGGTGACTGGGAGCCCCCGGCTCTGCCTGCGGTGTCTGAGCGCTGGGGGCTCCCTCTCCTGCCTGTGGCGGCCGGGAGCTCCAGGGGCTTCGGAGCTACAGGGTCTATTAGCAATGACGTGGGGCTGCAGGGTCCTCACGCCATCAAGGCCTGTTGGGAAATCCTGGGTCCGCTCACAGCAGCTGGGAGCTCTGGGGTCCACTCGTAGGAGCTGCAGGGTCCATACGCAGTGATGTGGGGCTGTGGGGGCTCCCCGGCCACCCATGGCTGCTGGGAGCTCCAGGGTCTGCCTGTGGGAGCTGTGGGGAGATGAGGGGTTTGGGGTGGAGGAGGGGGCTCCAGGCTGCAGGGTGGGGCCGAGGGATTCAGAGTGCAGGAGGGGGTGTGGGTTGAGACAGGGGGTCGGGGTCCAGGACGGGGTGATGGCTCTCGGGTGGGTGCAGGGATGAGGAGTTCCAGGTGTGGTAGGAAGCTCTGGGCTGGGGCAGGAGGTTGAAGTGCAGAGGGGTGAGGGCTCTGGGGTGCAAGAGGGGGCTCTGGGTTTGGGGGTGTTCAGGGCTGGGGCAAGGGGTTGGGGTGCAGACTTACCTCGGGCGGCTCCTGGTCAGCGGCGCAGCAGGGGGGACCTACTGGCCATTTCCAGGGTGCAGCGCGGTGCCCTAGGACACGTAGGGACCAGCCTGCCTGAGCCCCGCAGCACCGCTGACCGGACTTATAACCCGGTCACCCGACTGGGAGCTCCAGGGTCCCCCTGTCACATGTGGTGGCTGGGAGCTCTGGGATCCACCCACAGCAGCTGAGAGCTGTGGGGTCCATCCGTGGTGGCATGGGCCTGTGGGAGCCCCTTCCGACACTGGTGGCTGATAGCTGTGAGGCCCCCACTGGCCGACACCTCCAGTCTTGCTGCCCCAGGGCTGAGGTGGAAAATGTCACTGAGATCTCTGAAAGTCACAAATTCTGTGACCCCCTTTATATAATCTTAGCCTTAATAGTTGTTGACTGTCTCTCTCAATCTAGTGGTCTGCTCTAGCGTGGATGGGACAGGGAAGACAGACACTCACCCCCCAGCACAGGTTTGGGCATAAATGGCTCTTGGGCTATTTGCTGAGCATGCAGAGGACTTGTCCAGGCTGGTGGAGCAGCTCTGCCAGATGAGAGCTGGAAGAAGGAGACCTGAGCAGCCTGGACAGCCCACTTATTCTCCACAGCCACTGCCTATCAGCAGGATTCCTCCTTCTCCTCAGTGAGACCAAATCTAGCACCTAGATAGCTGGTCTGTCCGCTGCACCCCAATCCCTCATGCCTGAGCCTCCCTGCCAAAGTCCTGTACCTCGCTCCAGAGAATTGTGTCTCATCTCGCTGGGAACTCGACTTCTTGTGCCCAGAGAGTCTCGGCCTCACTCAGTAGAGGACCTGAGAAACACAGTGTCTGCCTTTTCCAAATCAGTGCTTGGAGAGGTTTTGTTCCTGTGACCACGTGGCCTAACGGATAATGCGTCTGACTTCTGATCAGGCGATTGAGGGGTCGAGTCCCTTCGTGGTTGTGCTTGTGCAGTTTTACCTTTGTGCTGAACGTCCTGCTCCCTTCAGGGCTGGAACCTCTTCTTGGCCGCTCAGGCCAATGCTCTGGCTTCAGCTAGAGCCCTGGGAAGGAGTTGAGGGGTGGGTGTCACAAAGGCTGGGGCATGAGCCCCAGGTGCTTCCAGTCTCGCCTTTGCCGTTCCTGACTTGCCAAAGAAAATGGGCGGCTGCCCGGGCTAGCGTGTGGAGCAGTTTCCCTCTTCCAAGTGTGCGCCTGTCCCTGTGCTGGAGGGGGTTGCTACATAGCACCTTGGGAGCCTGGGTGTTTCTCTGCTTCTCACCCGCTGGGGAAAAGCCTCTTGGGGTACAATCTCCTGCCCTACTGCCAAAGTCAGCACCTTGAGTGGGAACGGTAAGAGGCCCCACCACGGGGGCTGGCCCTGCTTTCCAACCATCTTCTCATGTTGCCCACATCAGCAGCTGGCTGTGGGTGGTTTTCAGTGGGTGTTTGCCATGCCAGGGAGCAGGGAGCAGCCTGGCTGGGTGTCTCTGTGGCTGTCTGCTGGCCACGCATAGGCATGGTTCTCCCCTCCTCTTGCCCTACCCTTGGTTGCTCTGTGGCTTTTAAGCCTTCCCTTGGAGCTGTCAGCACCAGCCGCCTCTGTCCTAGGTTCCCAGAGGAGGAGAGGTGTGCTGGGCTCCAGCCTGGGACTCTTCCTCCCTCCTGCCTTTCCCTGACTATGAAACCTGGCCCTGACACTCCTTTCTTCAAGCGTCATGTGGGCAAGAGGAAAAGTGTGGTAGAAAGCACAAGGGCCAAACTTGTGGGCATCAGAAATCCCAAACACCCAGTCAAACCATAGTCACTTCTAGATCCCATTCCAGCCAAAGACCTGGCTCCAGTGGGGATGAGTCACTCAGCACAAGGTAAACAACTCATTCTTATACAGCTGGAGACAGGAAAGCGCTTGGATCTCCAGGGATTTACCACAAGGTCCCACTGGGATTTGAATTCAGATTTCAGCATGCCAACCATTACACCATGGGCCCAGCTTGTGCTAGTTTCTCTGAACATTGGTGACCCTGTCATAGAATACCAGGGTTGGAAGGGACCTCAGGAGGTCATCTAGTCCAACCCCTTGCTCAAAGCAGGGCCAATCCACAGACAGATTTTTATCCCAGATCCCTAAATGGCCCTCTCAAGGATTGAGCTCACACACCTGGGTTTAGCAGACCAATACTCAAACCACTGAGCTCTTCCTTTCTCACAGGGCCAGCTTGTGTAAGGGGACTGTTGGCTCTTTACTAAAACTGAGTGGGGTTTTTTGGTTGGCTAGTTCCCAGTCCCAATAGAAGGGGGAAGGGTCAATGGGAAATCAGGACCCTGAGACTGACAGGCCCCTGGGGCAATGGTCACCAACGGGTAGGGAACAAGTGAGAATTTGTTAATGAGTAAAATTCTGGTAAAAATTGGCAAAGCTGTGGAGAGTTCGAAAAGTTCCAGTGAATTTACACATGAAGATACAAAGAGAGAGACAACTAGAGAGAAAGAGAACATCACAGACTGCACAGGCCCACACAGACAAAAGCAAAAACCAAACCCACCCAGCACACAGAGCCATATACACATAAGGGAAAGCCACACAAAACATAGAATAAATCCACAGCAAAAAATACAGCAAAAGCCCACAACAAGAAAGCACAAAAACCACATACCAAAAGACTACTTAGCAAAAAACAATCTGCATGCAAAAGTCACACACACACACACACACACACACACAAAACTATATGGCATCCACAAAAATCACACAAGACCCACATGCACATCAACACGACAGACAACAAAACCCCAACATACAGAAAGCCAGGCAGGGTTTGAGTCTCACAGCGAAGAGGGTGAGCACACAGGTGGTTTGGGGAGCAAAGACTGAGGGGGAGTCGGGGGCAGTGCTCTAGGCTCTGCCTGACCCCTCCTGACACAGGCGGCTGGTGGAGAGCAGAGCCTGGTAGATCTGTGGACTCTGCCCTGCTTTCTGTAAAGCAAGGGGACCTCGGTGTCTTCTGAGCTGCAACTGTATTTTCTGCAGGGCAAAATGATTGGCAGAAGCCATTTGCTTAAAGGAAAGTAGTGTTCCAAGTGAGGTTTGAACTCACAACCTCAGCATGACTTGATTCAGCATTGCTCGGGAAGTACTAGGCACTAACCCACTGCACTATTGGACTCTACTTTAAGGAGCCTTGTCTCCATGTTTCATGGATGGATTAGCGGAGTGGGGGGGGGGTTGCATTAGCTAAAACAAATCCATATTAAAGGCTGCAGGATGGCAGCAGCGGAGGTGGGGAGCCTCCTTCCATGTGCTAGAGCTGGTTCCCCTTCCGTTGCTCAGAGGAAGGTTGGTGCTTTGAGCCCACCCAGTGCTGGAACGTCCCATGGGTGAGATTAATGGGACTCTTGGGAAGGGAAGTATTTTCTATCCCTGCCTAGCTCCATTGGTCTCCTGTGGCCCTTTCGGCTCTCTGCTTCCCTGTTGGGGAGATGCAGAGACAAGCCCTCATCTGGGAGAGTCACCGAGAGGCTGTGTCCCATGGAGTGTAGGGCGGGATGGGGCTCAATCGGAGAAGGTTGTGTGTGACAGTGCGGGGGGGAGGGTGTGTTTCTTAGGATAGAAATGATGGAAAACACAGGGGTAGTGACAGTGGAGCCCCGTGTCTGTGTTATGACCCTGTGTGGTGCTGCCGTTCACCTTCCCCTCCTATGGCCTCAGCTTTCATTGAATCCAGCATTTTTTCACCTGTCCTCACCACAGAGGTGTCCCACATGCCTCAGCTACCAAGTGTCCCTCTTAGAGACGCCGAGGACTGGAACTGATTTCAGCTGCTGGACAGCTCTGCTAGGTCTTTATTCATTTGCATAGGAAAATGCTGAGTGTTTAAATTCATTTCAAGCCCCGCCCCCATTCAGAGAACTCCTGAACATACTGGAGATGGGTCTGGAAATTGATTTTCATTCAAAAAAGTTTTTAAATGGAATCACTTGGATTGGAACTAGGAACCCACCACCCTATAGGGAAACATTCACCTACTGACCTACCCTCACAACAGAGAGCGTTATGTACAGCCCAGAGCAGGACCAGTTTTTACCTGGGGGTTAGTAAACTTTCTCTCTATACAAACACCACAGCTTACAAACTCCCCACCCCCGCTCTGTGTCACCAGAGCACAACAACAACTCTCCTTGGGGCACACACAGCTCCCCAGCTCCCTGCCCGTCAGTCTCTCCAGCATTGCTCCAATCCCTTAAAGCAGGGTCTCAACCACAATTTACCTTAGGGCCAGTGCCAGTCCTCCAGTCCTCCCAGTGGGCCAATAATGTCACTCATACTGCCCAGAACCCGCCCCCCAAAACTCCACCCCCCACCTGCCTAAGGCTCTGGGAGGGAGTTTGGGTGGGGGGAGAAGGTCTAGGGTGCAGGCCCTGGGCTGGGGCTGTGGATTGGAGTGCAGGAGGGATGCAGGCTCTGGAGGGAGTTTGGGTGCAGAAGGGGTGAGAGGCTGGTCTCTGGGAGAGAGTTTGTGTGGGTGAGAGGTTCTGGGGTGCAGGTTCTGGGATGGAGTTTGGGTGCAGGGTGCAGGCTCTGGGCTGGGGCAGGGGGTAGCGGGAACAGGAGGAGGGGTGGGGTTGGAGGTTCTGGGAGGGAGATTGGGGGCAGGCGGGAGGGGGGGTGTGGGAAGGGGGAGGAGGTTCTCAACTCCACTGCACTGCTGAGGCCCCTTGGGGAGGAGTGCCAGGTGGGGCCAAGGGAGTGACCCGGTCCCAAAACTGCTGGAGCCCCATGGGCAAGACCTGGGGACCAGGACTGCCAGCCAGACAAACACCTTTAAGAGGAGGCGTCCCTCTCCTGTCAAAAAATGATCTTCCTCCTTCAGTTCAGTGACAGACTGAATTGTTCCTTATCCCGGCAGAGCCGGAGGATTGAAAGCAGCAACATCAAACCCCTGTGTAGCAGGAATGGACATAAACACTCCCTGGTTTCTGAGGAGATGTTCATTTTTGCCCTTGGTCAACTACAAGGCTAAAGGGAAAGGAGGTGGTGCCAGATATAAAGAGTGAAACACGACACATCATAGTTATGCCCCTGGTGGCTGCAAAATCTTTTTAGATACTTCTTCGTAGCAGCAGCGTATTGTTTTCTCTGGAGTCTAGGCCTTGACTATACCTTGGCCAAGAAATTTGTACCCTGATAAAATAATCGACTGCCCTTGGTGAAGGCAATGGACTTGACACCCACTGGGGTGTCCCAACACAGGTACAAATACTAACAACAGTGGCTGCCATAGATTTTAATTGGGGCAATAAATTGAAACAAACCCCTGTTAAATCATTTCTCAGCCCGAGTCCTTCACCCACATTCCCTAGAGCATTGGGCCACCATGTGGATGTTTCATTTCCGACCTCAGTTTCACACAGAGACAAAATTTCATTTGCACAGATCCATGAACAGCAAAATCTTCCTGTGTCTCTGGTCTGAGCCAGGGCATTCGATTCCAGTGAACCCTTTGTTGTGTATTTGCTTGTCATGGGTTTTGTTACTATGGCAACTGAGTTAGACTATTAAGGGATAGCTCAGCCGGTTTCAACCGGCTGAGTGAGCTCTCTGTATATCTGTAAATAAAATGGAGGTTTTGGTTAGCTGTCTGCTCTCTGGCCTCAAGTGATTGCTTCCTACACCGGCTGCCCCAAGGATATAACACTGGCGATGAAGATGGGATCCTGGTGCTGCTCCAGTAACAGAAGGAAGTAGAAGTTAAGGTAAAGAACAAACAAAGAAAAAAAAGCTGCTTGTTTGCACTGACTGTGAAAGTGAAACTAAAATCATGGTTACTCTGACCAGGCCTCTGGAACCTTTTGATGAGAATATAGAGCAGTGGCATGTGTATACTGAGCGTTTTGAGCTTTTTTTTATTGCAAATGACATTACAGAAGCGAAGAAGGTGCCAATATTCTTAAGTGTTGTAGGAGCTAAAACCTACTCCCTGCTACACAGCTTACTACACCCTGTTAAGCCAGCAACTAAATCTTACAGTGACATTGTGGAAATCCTGGGGTCCCATTTTTCCCCAAAACCACTGGTAATTGCTGAAAGATATAGGTTCCACAAAAGAGACCAAAAGGAAGATGAAACAGTTGTACAATTTGTATCCATTCTAAAAAAGCTAGCAGAACACTGTGAATTTAAAGAAATGTTAAATGATGCCCTGCGTGACAGGTTAGTGTGTGGCCTGTACAGTGAAGCTATACGGAAGCGCCTACTGACAGAGGCTCAGCTTACCTTACAGAAGGCTGTTGATATTGCTGTCTCCATGGAACTGGCTACAAGGGAGGCACAATACATCGGTGCACCCCCTAGGGTGAAAAAAGTGTCACAAGAACCGACCCACAAAACTGTGCAGAGTCAAGAATGTTACCGCTGTGGTAAGCCAGGACACCAGGCATGAGAATGCTGGTGTAAGGACCTGGTGTGTCGACACTGTGGCAAAAAGGGACACATTGAGTATGCCTGCAAACAAAAGAAAAAGAGGCCTGTGGTCTGGCCGACAAAAAGAGGAACCTTGCATACCCTAGAGCAGACCCAGGATGATCAAGGTGACACCTCCTCACAAGAGGAAGTGCCACTGCATGTTTTGTCTTTGGCAGCGGGCTCACATGAATACTGGGTAACCCCCTTATTGGAGGGCAAACCTATACGCATGGAACTAGACACCGGTGCAGCTGTCTCGCTGGTCTCTGAGACTGTGTATAAAGAAAAGCTACAGCATCTTCCGCTTAAGGCAACAAAAACTGTTCTGAAGACGTATACAGGTGAAGCTGTGCCCATGTTGGGCACTATTGATGTTAAGGTGGCGCTCAATGGACAGGCGGCTAAATTGCCACTGTTTGTGGTGAGAGGTAACTACCCAGCCTTAATGGGTAGGTCTTGGCTTGGGAAGATTCAGCTGAACTGGGCAGAAGTGCACCGGATGACTAAAGAAGAAACCAGTCTAACCCCTATACTAAGGAAACATGCTGCTGTTTTTGGAGATGATTTGGGAAGTATGAAGGGAATCACTGTGACATTGAACATTAAACCTGGCAGTCCATCAAAATATCTGAAAGCCCGAACTGTGCCATATGCCATCAGGCCAAAAGTTGAAGCAGACCTGGAGCGCCTGGTCACCAATGGAGTCCTAATACCAGTTACCCATAGCTCATGGGCCACTCCTATCGTTCCAATCGTGAAGAAAGATGGCTCTCTCCGGATTTGCGGTGATTTTAAAGTCACTGTCAACTCTGTTGTGTGCAGAGCAATACCCACTTCCCCGCATCGATGACCTCTTCGCAGGCCTGGCTGGGGGACAAAAGTTCAGTAAGATTGATCTGAGTCAAGCATATTTACAGATGCACGTCGATGAAAAGTCCCAAGAGCTGTTGACTATTGTGACTCATAAGGGGCTTTATCGATACTGTCGCCTACCCTTCGGAATCACATCGGCTCCCGCCCTGTTCCAGAGGGCTATGGACCAGATCTTGTGTGGCTTGTCAGGAGTTCAGTGCTATCTGGATGATATCCTGGTCACTGGAAGAAATGAAGTGGATCACTTAAAGAATTTAGAGGCTACCCTACAAAGACTGGAAGAGTATGGCCTACGAGTTCGCAAAGACAAGTGTGAATTCTTCAAGCCCTCTGTTGAATATTTGGGACACATCATCGATTCTGCAGGTCTTCATAAGGCCCCTGCAAAAGTTAAAGCTATTGTGGAGGCTCCCCCACCTCGAAATGTAAGCCAGCTGCGCTCATTTCTAGGACTACTGAACTATTATGGGAAGTTCATCTCACAGTTAGCCACACTGCTAAAACCACTTCACGAGCTCCTTGGGCAGAACAAGGCCTGGAAGTGGACTGAAGCCTGTGATGTTGCATTTAACAAAGCTAAGGATGCATTGTTAAATTCTGAAGTTCTAACGCACTTTGATCCATCCTTACCCCTGCAATTGGCCTGCGATGCTTCCCCTTATGGAGTGGGAGCGGTCGTGTCACACATTATGCCTTCGGGAGAAGAAAGACCTATTGCTTTTGCATCACGCACTCTAAGCAAAGCAGAAACTAACTACGCCCAAATCGAACTTGAGGCATTAGGAATTGTTTTTGGAATTAGGAAGTTTCATCAGTACCTGTTTGGGCGAAAGTTTACTCTTCTTACAGACCATCGACCTCTGACATCAATTTTTGGACCCTACACAGGCATTCCCCCATTAGCTGCTAGTCGTATGCAACGTTGGGCATTGATACTTTCTGCACACACATATGAAATCAAATATCGGAAATCCACTCTGCACGGCAATGCAGATGGCCTCTCAAGGTTGCCTTTACCGGTCAAACATCAAGATAGTGCCCAAAAGGAAATCTTCTACTTTGAACAGGTAGAGAATACACCCATCACTGCTACTCAGATAAAGAAGGCAACCCGCGTTGACCCAGTATTATCCCAAGTTATGGACCTGGTGATGCATGGAAAATCTCGACAAACCTCTCCGGTCTCACCCGACCTTGTTCCCTACATGTCCAGGAGGACGGAGTTATCGGTCCAATCTGGTTGTTTGTTGTGGGGGAGGCGTGTCATTATTCCACCACCCCTGAGATCACAGATGTTAGAACAGCTACATTCCGGTCACTGTGGAATAGTGCGCATGAAGGAAATTGCACGAAGCTATTTTTGGTGGCCTAGATTGGACGGTGCTATTGAAGAGACGGCAAAAGCTTGTATGTCATGTCAGGGTGTAAGAAATACACCCCAGTGGGCACCCCTACACCCATGGGACTGGCCTGAAAACCCGTGGCAACGTATTCACGTTGACTTTGCTGGCCCCCTTGAAGGAAGCATGTTCTTGGTGGCAGTAGATGCCCATTCTAAATGGCCAGAAGTCTCTATAATGCAGTCCACTACTGCAGAGAGTACTATCCAAAAACTACGAGGACTCCTTAGTCGTTTTGGTCTGCCAGAACAACTTGTGAGCGACAACGGACCGCAGTTCGTCTCTCAGAAGTTTCAAAATTTTATGAAGGCAAATGGGATACACCACATCACGTCAGCACCATATCATCCGTCCACCAACGGATTAGCTGAAAGATTTGTGCAGACAATGAAAAACGCTTTGAAATCAGCAAAGGGACAACACTCCATTCAAAAGCGTCTGGATACCTTCTTACTTTCCTATAGAAACACACCTCATGCTACGACCCAGGCTTCCCCAGCCTTTCTAATGATGGGACGACAGCTGCGCACTTGCTTTGATCTGCTGAAACCTTCTGAACCCCGACAAATTGTGCAACATCAGCAGCAATATCAAGTCATCAGACGGGCACCCAGAGCAAAAGACCGAACCTTTAGCCCGGGACAGCCAGTTTTGGCTCGGAATTATACTTCCAGAGCTAAATGGGTCCCGGCCACAGTCATCACTCAAACAGGACCTGTTTCCTATACAGTCCGGACTGCAGAGAATGTTACCTGGCGGCGACATGTAGATCAGCTGTTGCCAGGTCATGCCAGTCTTCAGGACCCATCTGCAGTTGAGGGGTCTGACTTCACCCCTCCTGGTGAGACACCGAATCATGAGTCACCTGTTCCTGACTGTTCTCCTCCATTACTGCCGGCAGCTGAGATACCCCTTTGCCCAGCACGAGCTGATACCACCTCCTCACCTATTCGTGCTGCGGACCCTGAGCCCCTAGTACTTTCGGGTGCAACAACACCAGAAGTTTGCCGTAATCCACCTAGAGACAGAAGGCCTCCTCATCGGCTGGATCTTTAGTTAGGGCGAACCCACGGTTATGGGGCAAAATAATCCCCAGGGTTTAGCCGGGAATGGAGGCAGTCTACCCTCCTTCTCTAGTTTAGTGTGTGTTTTATTTAGGGGATGTTCTTATTAGGGGGGGAGGAATATGTTGTGTATTTGGTTGTCATGGGTTTTGTTACTATGGCAACTGAGTTAGACTATTAAGGGATAGCTCAGCCGGTTTCAACCGGCTGAGTGAGCTCTCTGTATATCTGTAAATAAAATGGAGGTTTTGGTTAGCTGTCTGCTCTCTGGCCTCAAGTGATTGCTTCCTACACCGGCTGCCCCAAGGATATAACACCCTTCTCTTCTGCAATTGCGATGGTCAGACAGAGGGGACGTGGCACCTGCATCCCTGCCAGGGAGATATTGGCTCGGCTCTTTCTTTCTCCTGCTGTTGTTAGTCTAAGAAACACCAAGGGTGGAATGCAAGGCTGAGTTCACGCAGCAGCCCTCAGTGCCCCAGAGAAATCCTGCCCCCTGCTATTGGAACGATGTGCTGGAGATTTGACTAGGAAAGGGACTGTCTGAATTGTCAGAGTGGGGAATGAACAACAATCTACAGCAATGTTGTTCACACAAACACACTCTAATCATGCTCCAACCGGAAAGGAAATGGGCAGGAATTCTCGCTGTTCAGCCAAGGACACACTTACACTAATGCAGCCATGAGTGTGCTGGGGAAGCTGGTCTGAGCAAACAATTTGAAGTGACAATTCAGTGAGAACAGAATCATCATGCAGTAAAATGGCTTTATATGTTAAGTAGTTGTGGCCGAGTGGTTAAGGCGATGGACTAGAAATCTATTGGGGTTTCCCTGCGTAGGTTCAAATCCTGCCAACTGCGCAAGCACTGTGCTGTTGTTGTTGCTATTATTGTCTTAATAGCTGAGCATCCACAGTGCAAACTGGAGCCAGATCTAGTTTCACTCTGTCTACACTTAAAATGCTGCTGTGGCACTCCTATAGCACTTCGGAGTAGACAATGACTGGATGGGTTTTCCCATCCCTGTAATAGCTACCTGGGCAGAACAATTCTTCCTTTCCTTTAGCACTGTCTAACCAGGGCTTAGGTCACCTGAACTCTATGGGTTTGGGGAGGGGTCACACCCTGAGAGATGTCGCTCTGCCAGTGAAGTGCCCAGTGTGGCCAGGGAGGTTGAAGTGTTCTCCTACAGGTTTTTGTATATTGCCATTCCTAATATCTGATTTGTGTCCATTTATCCTTTTCCGTAGAGACTGTCCAAAGGATAAGGATAAATGGACACAAATCAGATATTCAACCTCCCTGGCCACACAGTAGCAGATCTTAAGGTGGCCATCCTGCAGCAAAAAAACTTCAGGACCAGACTTCAAAGAGAAACTGCTGAGCTTCAGTTAATCTGCAAATTTGACACCATCAGTTCAGGATTAAACAAAGTCTGTGAATGGCTTGCCAACTACAGAACCAGTTTCTCCTCCCTTGGTGTTCACACCTCAACGGCTAGAACAGGGCCTCATCCTCTCTAATTGATCTAACCTCGTTATCTCTAGCTTGCTTCTTGCTTGCATATATATACCTGCCCCTGGAAATTTCCACTACTTGCATCCGAAGAAGTGGGTATTCACCCACGAAAGCTCATGCTGCAAAACGTCTGTTAGTCTATAAGGTGTCACAGGATTCTTTGCTGCTTTTATAGTTCCCGCAGTCTCCCCCGCCCATTGGAATTCTGGGTTGAGATCTCAATGCTGATGGGGCTAAAATAGTGTCGTGGGTGATTCTGGGTAAATGTCGTCACTCAATCCTCCCTCCGTGAAAGCAACGGCAGACAATCATTTCACGCCCTTTTCCCTGGATTGCCCGGGCAGACGCCATAGCACGGCAACCATGGAGCCCATTCAACCTTTTTACACCGTCACTGTATGTCTACTGGATGGTGCTGACAGATGCGGTACTGCAGCACTAAACAGCAGCATTCCCTTCCCTTCTGCAAGTTAGTAAAGATGATTACCAGCCATATTGTATTGTCTGCTGCTGTGCAAGTTGACAGTGACAGTTACACTGTACCATCTACTGCTGTCATGGGTGCTCCTGGCTGGCCTTGGTGAGGTTGGCCGGGGGCGCATGGACAAAAATGGAAATGACTCCCCAGGTATTCCCTTCTTTAAGTTTTGTCTAAAAGGAGAGTCAGTCCTGTCTAGACTATCAGGAAAGCCTACTAAAGAACCAGAGAGGCAAACGGCCGCTCCGGGTCAGAGCCCCAGACATCCCACAGAAATGATGAGCTGCATGCTATTCTAGGGGGTGCCCCTGAAACAACCCCACCCATTGCTTCCCTCCTCCCCCACCCCTCCTGGGCTACCATGGCAGTTATCCCCCCCATTTGTGTGATGAAATAATAAAGAATTCAGGAATTTGAAACAACACTGACTTTATTGCCTCTGCAAGTAGAGTTCAAAGTGGGGAGGGGAGGGAAGCCTCCAGCTGCTATGATATTCCAGGCAGGACTGACTCTCCATTAGACAAAGCTTAAAGAAGAGAATTACCTGAGAATCCTTCCCATTTTTGCCCAGGCACCCCCAGCTGACCCCACCAAGACCTGCCAGGAGCACTCATGGGATAACAATGACAGATATCAGCCCTACCATACCATCTGCAGAACGGAAGGGGACACTGCTGTGTAGCGTTGCAGCACCACGTCTGCCAGCACCATCCAGTAGACATACGGTGACATTGAAAAAAAGGCAAGAAATGATTTTTTTCCCTTTGCTTTCATGGGGAGGGAGGGGGACAACATATACCCTGAACCACCTGCAACAATATTTTTGACCCTTCAGGCTTTGGGAACTCAGCCAAGAATTCAAATGGTTTTTGGAGAGTGCGGGAACTGTGGGATAGCTACAGACGTCAGTCGCCCCTCCCTCCATGAGCGTCCATTTCATTCTTTGGCTTTCTGGTACGCTTGTCTCAGCTCCTTAAGTTTCAGCACTGTTGAGTCCCTGTTGTGGCCTCTGTCTATCATGGCCTTGGAGATTTTTTCAAATGCTTTGGCATTTTGTCTTTTGGAACGGAGTTCTGATAGAACAGATTCATCTCCCCATAGAGAGATCAGCTTCAGTATCTCCCGTATGGTCCATGCTGGAGCTCTTTTTTGATTCTGGGACTGCATGGTCACCTGAGCTGATCGGCACTCCATGCTGGGCAAACAGGAAATGAAATTCAAAAGTTCGCGGGGCTTTTCCTGTCAACCTGGCCAGTGCATCCGAGTTCAGATTGCTGTCCAGAGCGGTCACAATGGTGCACTGTGGGATAGCGCCCGGAGGCCAATACCATTGAATTGTGGCCACACTAACCCTAATCCGAAATAGCAATACCGATTTCAGCACTACTCCCCTCGTCGGGGAGGAGTACAGATACTGGTATTAAGAGCCCTTTATATTGATCTAAAGGGCTTCATTGTGTGGACGGGTGCAGGGTTAATGCGATTTAATGCTGCTAAATTCGATATAAACTCGTAGTGTTGACCGGGCCAGAGAGAGCAGCAGGTTTCCCCTATTGTTTCCTGCTCTTGTTTTCTTGACTAGTTTCTCCTCTGCACCAACTTGCTTTGTTTCTTTTTGAGCCTGGCTAGCTCAGTTGGTAGAGCATCAGACTTTTAATCTGAGAGTCCAGAGTTCAAGTCTCTGCTCAGGTGATAAACTACTCACAAAGATCTTAAACTGTCTTTCTCATGTCCTCTTTGATGTTACTTTTTCTCTTCAGGATTTTCCCTTTCCTCAGAGGGCCTTTTTGTGTTGTTGGGTTTGAAGGGGCAACTTCCTGACACCCCCTCTGTCCTCGCAGCCTGGAGGAATAAAGGCCTCTGGGCAGGGGCAGCCCTAGACTAGCCGCCAGCACCTGGCGCCCCAGGCGAACCCTGCAATCGGTGCCCCCACCCCCAAACCCCAAGGGCAGAGCTAGGCTGAGGTATTTTGGTAAATGGGGAAACATTTTGCCCCTTTTTTCCTTTTAATGTTTTTAAGCATTTTTGTGTGTTTTTTTAAACAGAGGCTTAATTATTCGGTTTGTCCATCCATCCGTCTGTACAACCAATGTTTCTTTCTCCATCCTTCTGGTTCTGGCTGCCCCTTACTACAGCCATAACTTTGATCTTGAACTTTATAGAGTAGTGAGGTACCTTAAGGGGTAAATGCTAAATACCAAACCCAAACAACACTAGTTACCTGTGTCTGGCAAAAGGTGTCTGGCAGTTTTGCCACTTTGAATGATTCAAATGGATTTTCAGTGGCATTATAAAAAAAACCCAGCAAAGCAGAACCAAACCAATTCATCTTAAACCTACAAAACAAGAGTTTTACAAACCATGAGTGTCAGTTTAGGTCCTTAAAACCTTACATCATCACACACAAAGTTCTCTTTTGCCTAACATCCCTTGCACTGCGATTACTCTTTTTTACACAACTGAACCCCAATTACACGTCCATCTTGTACAACCAGAGCCAGCCAGGGGCAGGCAAGTTAAGTGCCAATAGAAACCTCTGACATTCCTTTAGTGATTTTGCTTACATTACCCAGGAGTCCAATCATTTTGATGAGATTATCTCTCCGCCTGCTGCCTGGAGCCATCCCCTATAGACCATTTCTGTGGGCAAAGGGCCCATTTCCCCTCAGAATGGCTGTAAAAGCTTCGTGGGACAAAACATAGTGGTGGTAGTAGACACTGTACCTGACCCTCTTGTATAATTTAATTACCAAATTTCTATCAAATGTGACTGCACAGAGCTGCACATACAGTTACATTCAGTGAAAGTGAGCAACTGTCCCCAGATCTCACTGCTGGGAGCCTTAAAGTATCTGCCAGTGGCACAGGTACTTTTTAAGTACCGAGATGTGCAGTGGCACATCTTTCATGGGAACCGGCCGGCGTGTGCAGAGCAAAGGTTGCCCACGGGTGCTGTGTCAGGCTCTGGCACCGCGTGAGACAATGGACCACTTTCTGGTGGCTGGTTTGTTTCCCCAGCAGGTGTGGGGACTTCTGGCTACATGATGGCGGCTGCCAGACTCAGTTGGACAGGAGTCTTTTCAGCTCACCTTAGGCTTGTTCCTGGACGAACGAGGGCAACCACAGGGCGCCAGCAGAACCGGCTGCAGCAAGGGCGCCCTCAGCAGGGGCCGCCGTATAGCGGGCGGGTGTCACGGGACACACTGCGCCTGCTCAATGTCAGAAAATCCCCTTCAGACTAAACCAGTTTGTTTCTCGAAATCAAAACAAGTGGGATGAAAGTTCTTTGCAAAAATATTTTGTTGCCAAACAAAAGCATCTCCTGTTTGTCAGAGTGTGTTAAATTGTCTCGTCACACACAGAGGGGAGACACTTAGACCACAAACATTATATGAGATGCTTCAGTCTGAGCTAAGTAGTTGCTGCTCTTAACAATTTCAAAATAAAAAATACAGATAAAATAGACTATTTCAGCTATTCTATTATGTCATAATCTGCTCTGAGTAAACGTGATAGGACACCGCATATTATGCACTACTCCTAGTGACACTCGCCAATGGATCCCCATCCTCCACCCCGTCATTTCCCCCCACCCATGGAAAATCTATATATTCTATTGTAATCAATTGACTGACAGTGCCTCTGAGCCTAATAAGCCAGGTGACACTCCGCCAGCGCTGTGTGTAATAAACTCCTCTGCTTGACCTCTACACGGTGTGATTTACGTCCTTCAGAGAACAAGGAAAGAGCTGGAGGCCAGGTGAGCAGGTTGCCAGGGAAAGAGAACAAAGGACAGAAGAGCCTGGCTGGGTTGGGCTGTTGGAAGCAGGAGTCTGCTGGTTTGGGGACTCAAGGGGAGAGCCCAGGCTCTGATGGACTTTGCTGAATCTTCCTGCTTCCTGTGCTAACACAGAACTTTCCCAGGCTGGATTCCAGACCCCTAATAAACCTTCTGTTGTTCAGCGCTGGCTGAGAGTCACTGGTGATTGTGGAAGTTGGGGGTGCAGGACTCCTTTGCGGGGAGGGGTGGGGGGGTGTAAGGCTTTCCCAGGTGCCCTGCTGTGACGGTACTGCCCGTGGGAGCCAGCTGAGGTCACTCAATCAGGGTGAACTGCAA
>ML128727.1:5731-23092 GCA_003846335.1 Cuora mccordi
GCCTGATATATGCATGTAAGATTTGGCTAACAGAAAAACTAGACTCTAAAGTTCCAGGATATGGTCTATATAGACATGATAGAGAAATAGGAAAACACGTGTGCCTGCACCTTTACTAAGGAGAACCTGAACTAAATTGAAGTAGAGATTAAAAAGCTAAACACTGAGTATAATGCTATTGAGATACTAATACAACGTCATTCTGCATCTCAAAGACTTTATAATGTTTATAACCCACGCAGGAAACTAGAGGCTCTGGACCTGAAATAATTAATTGCCGATGTCATGTGCCCATCCATTATTTGTGATTCTGAATACTCACAACAGATTGTGGGAAAGTAACAAAAAAAGGATAAAAATGGAAAATGGCTAGGGCAAATCTTTGAAAAGAATAACTTAGTAATATTAAATGATGGAACACCCACCAGGTTCAACACAACTGGTGGAAGCGTCTCATGCCCAGATCTGGGACTAGCTTCTCACTCCATAGGGAGGGACTGCAGCTGGGAAATTGACAGAGGGAAGGAATGGGTGGTGACTGCTTCCTGACATTAATTACATATCAAGGAAATACTGAAAGAGGATAATATCCCCACTTGGAATTTTTTTTAAAGCAAACTGGATAAATCTTAGGAAACAGAAGTGAGGAATATGTGACTGAGCAATGTACCAGTGAAAATACGGAGGGATTCTGTAGTAATATTAATAAGGGGAACATGACAGCTAGCCTAGCTATTCCTAGAATACCAACACAACCTAAAGATAGGAAAAACAGAATATGAAACAGTAATGGGGAGGGGGGGAGAGGAATAAGGCATAGAAGGCAACAAATAATCCTTAAATAGTGGATTGAATGCAATTATATAAAGTAGCTTCACAAAGGGCTATAAAAAAGGCAAAAAGCTGGAGAATGTAATACAGGAAAGTAAACAAAAATACCAACCCAATGAGGGTCTATAAACTAGGCAAATGAATGCAATCAAGGGTAAGAGCTACGTAACACCAAGCCTTCCAGCAGCAGGGGCAGGGAGTAATAAGCTCTAATAACGGAAAAGCAGAAATTCTGGCCACCATATTTCAAACAGTCAGTCAGTAATGACAAGGATCAGAGGATACAAATTAGGGAGAGGAAAAGAACATTAAGGATAAATATTAGATGAAGAGGTGGGATTGGAGGAGAATGTGGATATTTTAAATCAGTGATTCTCTTTTCTCAGTGGTTCAGGAGCCAAATTAGTGATCAACATTACCCAAATGAGTGTGAATTCATTTCCTTTACTATAGTAACATATATTCAGAGTAAACAGTATGATGGAAAATATGTATAGTAGTCTCACAGCAAAATGACTGACCAAATAGTATTTTATCAACTACAATTGATTAATAACACAGTAAAAGCCTCCTGCTTGGTTAATAACTTGGGTTAATTAAATCTCAGTGTGTTAATATCATGGGCTGCAAAGAGTAACTTATGTCGAGAGCCACAGCCTTAGGCTCGCTGTTTGAAATGGAAGCTGGAGCCTGATTTAGGTAAAACCAGGGAAAGGATGGCAAGGAAGAGATCAGTAGAATATCTAGAAAGAGGCAGGTTCACACGCAAAGCGGGTTCTGGCGAGGTAGGAGTGCGATTGACCATGTTGTCAGGGTAGAGACAGAAGCACAAAAAATCATGAGAATCCTAGAATTAGTGATACTAACCTTCCTGGACATAGGAGAAGCATCCAATGTGTTATGGAGAGAGGCACTACTGCATAAAGTGGCCTCGGTGAGTAATATAGGAAAACTGTATGGACGGATAAGGGGCTTCTTAGGCAAAAGAACCGCACAAGTCCGAATAGAGAGAGCTTTTCCCAACTTAGTCAATTGCAGGTGGAACTCCACAGGGGGGTTTAGTTAAGCCAGGCTACAACATCCTGATAAACGCTCGCCCTGATGAGATGAGCTCTGGAATAGGGATCATGCTGTTTGCTGACTGTGCCATACAGACCAAAACCAGAAACCTTGAAAACGTCTCCAAAAGAATCAATGATGCACTTAAGAGAAGTGCTGCAGAGGTGGGGCAAAGCAAAGGGAAAGATCCTCACAACAAGGAAAAGTCCAAAAGGTGGAGAGATACAGCTGCGTGACCCAGAGATAAATATAGTGACATTACAAAGTCCTAGGCGTGACCTTTGGTAACAAGCTTTCTTGGAGGGACCATATTGAAAGTATAAGTGCAAAAGTAAACCAGATCTCTGGACCATCCTGGGAAGTGGATATAAACATGGTGATAATGCTATAAAGGGTGCTAATTAGACCAATTATTGAGTAGGGACACTGGGCCTGTGGGTTGGCAATGGACACAGATCTGAACTAGATTACATATCATGTGCCTTCAATACTATAGCTCTGTGGACTACAGACAGCAGCTGGTGAAATGCCTATAACTCTTAGAATGAAGCTCCCAGATTTAACCTTTTAAGATAACACTAAGATGACATGATTCTTAGGAATTAAGTGAAGGTCAGTTAGGACAAACTCAAAATTCCCCATGTAAGTAGAGAATGGAAGTGGACAATGGATCTTAATAAAAAACAGGGATTGAAAAGAGACCAAAATTTATAGTGATGGGAAAACACTCAAATCACCCCCTGCCAAGACAGATATGGAATTAGATAATGAAATTAATAAAAGAATCCTAGATAAGATGTTAGTTATAGTGATTTGCTATAGGTGGGAACATTACTGCCAAATACATACAGAGAAAAGAACATAGTGGGAACAGCTTCCTGCATGCCCTCACTCGGACTTAAGAAAATTGTACAGCTAACTAATTTTGTATCTCTCTTTATGACTGAGCTAACAGGGATTACACTATCACTAAATCGTGTTCAGATGTGTGACCAGCTGCTGTGGCCCTCCTGTCTGACTCCCTATCAGGGCTTCAGGCAACTTCCAGTGGTGACTCTGAGAGCAGAAATGGTTTCCTAAATGCAATATTACTGCTAACAACAAGAAGACTGGAACTGGATATAACCATTGTAATAGCCTGGATCCAGGTGCAGGCAGGCAAAAAATGCTATTAATCATGAATGAGGTGACCTAGGGATCCCTTTAAGCAAACTGGAATTTAAACACCTAATCAAAAGGTGAGCTAAGAAAAGAATGTTAAGAACTGTGGGCAAATGCAATGAAAGGGAAAAATGCCAAGAAGTTAGTCCAGCAGTTGAAAAGCTCGATATAATCCAAGGCCCTGAGAGGAAGAGTGAAGTAGCTCTAAGCGGGGCATTGTGGATTTTATAGTCATTTATTTCTAACTGCCAAGCAGAAAGATGGCTTATGCATAACATGCCAGGCCTGGGAAATGATACAGCCAATCATTTGGGAGTGTAAAGACTGTACCAATGAAATGAGGTTTTCTAGAGAAACTCATTGGCCTTAAAGTAACATTTTTTTTCTTTGCCACATCTATCAAGAATACAAGGGAAATGGGTCCAATAAAATTAGCTCTTCTGCAATTCTTTAAGAATACCAGGAAGGGTGGGAGACTAAGTCATGAGCAAGATACAAAGTACAGTGCCTGGCCATCACAGACTAGGGAAGTGAGTCTGCTATGTCGCAAAACCCAAGTGTCCATGCAACAATGCAGAGCCCTAGCTAGCTGCCACGCCTGCCCTGCTTCTCTGTTCCTGAGCTGCCGGCACATGGAATCCCAGCCCCAACCCTGATACCAGGTATTGACCCTCGGCCCGATTCCTGATTCTGTCTCCGGCTCTGACCCTCAGCTTGACTCTTGACCCTGATACTGACTCTGACCCAGGCTTTAGTTCTGGGATTTCAATCTTCTGCCTCTAGTCCTGCCTACCTTCGCCCAGCATCCTGACAGCTAGTCATGAGTCATACATCGTAAACCTGAATAGGTATTTCCCACATTCTTCACAGGCGGCGACTCTTGAATTGCTAACAGGGCACGCCTGCGGGAGGTCCACCGGAGCCACCTGCTGCCCTCCCGGCGACCGGCAGAGCGCCCCCCGCAGCATGCCGTCCCAAGCACACGCTTGGTGTGCTGGGGCCTGGAGCCGCCCCTGATTGCTCCAGCACTCTCATACCCCTGGTTGGAAGGTGATACATAAATGCAAAGCAGGAGCAGTTTAGCACTGGGTGCTCCTGTCTAGTCAGAGTGCAGCTCAAGCTTGAGCTGAACTCATTTCTCGGGGTTTCAGACGGGGTGGGTGAGGTAATACCTTTTATTGGACCAACTTCTGTTGGGGAGAGACAAGTTTTCAAGCTACATGGAGCTGTTCAGGATTTGGCAAACAGGACTCTGGTTCCACTAAGTCTTTCATCCATCTGCAGAAATGGGATTGTCTGGGTAAAGAGACCTGCAGCTACTGAAGGGATGAGCAGGTGCATTTCCATCTGTTTGGAAAATGGGCTTCCCCTTCGATTTACAAACTCTAAATGTGCCCTCATATTTGTATTCGCTCTGCATGCTCTTTAATACAGTCCCACTTCAGCCTTTCTCCCACTTGATTAATTTTGCATCTCCAAAGCTTTGTAGCAAACAACGTCCTGTGTGACGTGTACAATGTGACTTGCATAATCAGTGCCGGCTTTAGGAACTGCGGGGCCCAATTCGAACAGTTTCGACGGGGCCCCGGCAGGGATGACTAAAACAAAAACACACACACAGACACGCTAAAAAACACATGGGGCTTGTACTCACCGGAGAGTGCTCCGAGTCTTCGGGGGCACTTCGGCGGCGGGTCCTTCACTCGCTCCAGGTCTTCGGCGGCACTGAAGGACCCGCCGCCGAAGACCCAGAGCACTGCCAGGTGAGTAAAAATTAGAAAGGTGCTTCTAGCCAGGGAAGAGATTCTCACTGGGCATGGGGCCCTCTTAGACGCGGGGCCCAATTCGGGGGAATTGGTGGAATAGGCCTAAACCCGGCCCTGTGCATAATTGCATCCTTTAAGTCTAATGATCCTATGTGGCAAATATTTGAGATCATGATTAAACACCAGTTTACGTTTTTGGGAGATGCCTGTCCAAAGCGATGGCCTGTAATGTAGTTGCACTGCCCCTTCCTTAGTTGTCAATATATGCTGCTCTCTAGTGGGCATTTCTGAAAATAGCTGCCCATATCTCAGCCTTTCAATATACTGCCACCATTTTAGAGTATAACTTTCCCATCCTTGTATTGGCCACTGGAATCTATTGGTCACTAATCAGAATTTCTGACACCCCCCCTCCACCTCATTTCCTCTCCTCTCCTCTGTTGCCATCTAGTGTCAATTTCCCAGCATGACCGCCTGTTGCTCTGCTTTCCTGTAGTGGATTCCTGTAGCTGTTTCTTTCCCATTTATGGCTCTTATGTCACCTGGTAGCCATTATTTAGTATAACAGCCCATTTCTCACTCCTTAACTTCTCCTACTTACACACAGTTCATAACATAGCATAGAGGTCCTCTTCTCTTCAGTGCTCTGTCCTCACCCCTTATACACCATTATTCAGCTTCACCTCCTTTTCTACTTCCCTCTGTTGGTCATTTGGCACCATAACATCTCCTTTCTTGCCCTTCCAACTTTGCTGCCCAATGGATAGCAGCCACCGCTGCACCTTTCCCATTGCTCTGCCCTCTAGTGGCCCTAAACAGCATAATCACATCTTTCCTCATTTCTTACCTATTGCCAGGTGTGTGCTGTTCCAAATATATAGCCCCTGGGAACAAAATTGTACCACAGCACGATTGCAACATTAGTGGCTACAACAGCAACTACAACAGCAGTGGTGGCTCTGAGATTTAGCAAATATCAGAGGTGTAGCCGTGTTAGTCTGGATCTGTAAAAAGCGACCGAGTCCTGTGGCACCTTATAGACTAACAAAAGTATTGGAGCATAAGCGTTAGTGGGTGAATCTTCATCAGAGATTTAGCAGGGGTTTCCCTCAGCCCGGTGCATTTCTGTTGCTGTGGGGTCTGTTTGTAATGGAAATGCAGAGACTGAACCTACCAATGCAGAAGCCCAGTGGCTCCCCAGGCTGAGATTCTCAAAGGGTGTCTATCGGAGTTCAGCACCCTACTCCCATTCCCAAGGGATTTGGGTGCTTAACTCCCATTAGGTCCCTTGGAAAATCTTTCCCGCTGTGCTGAAGCCTTACCATTCTCACCGGTGCCCAGCTCCCCTGCCTCTTGGAGCTGACGTTCTCCCAGTCACTGAGCCAGCACTACCATGTCTGGCATCCCAGGGTTCTACCTGTTGGTAGGTGCTAGCTGCTTCCTCTGGCGATAGGTCCCTCATGCCCCAAGGAGAGAGCCCTGCATGGAGCAGAGCTAAGGCACCTGGGGCAGACAAGACACCATGCCCTGAAAACTACCCCCTTGGGACATGCCCTTGTCACAGTCAGTTTTGGGGATACTCATTGTAACAGGTCTCCTCTCTTTAAATGGCTCTGTGCCGTTGACAGCAGTAGAGCAGCTGGTACCCTGCAGCACCACAGGCTGGGTCTTTTGTCAGCCACCGTTTGACAGACCCGCCCCCAGGAACAGCCTCGGTTCTACATGTGTCCTGGCAAACTCCCGGCTGGGTCTGGACAGTCCTAGTGCCCCTGGCTTGTGAATCCACCTATTCGTTTGCCCAACCTTCCCACCTCCCACAGCCTGGTGAGCCTGGGGCTTCTGCCTTGCCAGAGCTGCTCCCAGCCAGGTATAGCCCAGATAAGAGCTGTGACGATGTTCCTCTGGAGAAGTGTCCAGAGGTCACCACGGGGGCTTGGCCATTTGTCTCCAGCCTGTGTGAGAGCAAAGAAGGTGGCTGGTTTGCAGAGGGTTATGATGGCAATAAGCACAATTTCCTGGGTGGCAGATTTCCTAGGTTTACGTCCCCATTTATGCTGCACCAAGAGTTAGTATTTTTATTGTCTAAACATCTATTTTGGTCAAAAATAGCTTTTTTACACATATAAACATTTGTCTCCACTCCATCTGGTGCCCAGTTTAAAAACTCCATGATGGGAACATGGTTATGGCCTCCTACCTTCCTGGTCCTTCCACTTAGATGGATAGCACTGAGTGAGATTTTCAATGGAGGTTTTCAACTTAATTTTATTGGGGGCTGATTGCTTAAATCACCCAGGCAGCTTGGAAAACCTCATGCTAAGTTATTATCTAGGAGCCTCTGCCTGTATTTGTGAAAATCCTGACTGCTTTGCTCAAGGCTTCCTTGACCTCTCTGTTTCTCAGGCTGTAAATGAGGGGATTTACCAGGGGAGTCAGGACTGTGTAACAAAGAGAGAGCACTTTGTTCAGGTCTCTCAGTGTATCGTGTTTCAGTAGCATGTACACAGCTATTATGGTTCCATAGAAAATGGTCACCAGAGTAAGGTGGGAGGAGCAGGTGGAAAAGGCCTTCTGCCGCCCGGTGGTGGAAGGGATTCTAAGGATGGTGGCAATGATACACACATAGGACATCAGGGTTAGTAGGAATGGAGGTAGGGTGAATACACAGGCTAGTATGAAATCCAGCAATATGATCAGGTATGTGTCCATGCAGGAGAGTTTTATCAATGGGGTGGATTCACAATAAAAATGGTCAATTTTATTTGGGCCACAGAATATTAACTGTGATATAAATAAGACAAAGATGGTAATAGCCAAAAAGCCATTGAACCATGACCCAGCAACCAATTGGAGGCAAACCCTAGTATTCATCAGAGCTGAGTAGTGCAGGGGTTTACATATAGCTAAATACCGATCATAAGACATTGCCGCTAGGAGATAACATTCCATACATGCCAAAGAACTAGAGAAATACAGTTGTGTAAGGCAGCCACTGAATGAGATGGTTCTGTTCCCAGTCAGGAAACTAGCCAGCATCCTGGGCAGGATAGTGGAGGTGTAGCAGGTCTCCAAGCAGGAGAAGCTCCCCAGGAAGATGTACATGGGGGTGTGAAGGTGCTGATCAGCCACAACAAGCACCACGATGAGGATGTTTCCAGCCATGGTCATGATGTAGATTACTAGGAACAGCAGGAAGAGAAGAATGTGCAGGTCAGGGAGATCCCCAAATCCCAGGAGGGTGAATTCCGTGATGACTGTTTGATTTCTCCAGTCTGTGTCGGCCATGGGTTGAGTCTGGGAACAATAAAAAAAAAAAACAACCCCTGCCATTGAATTGGAAGAACACAGTTAATCATGTCTCATGAATTGATTTCATAAATATTCAGAAAATCCCCTTCTGCTGGTGAGAGGCTGAAATGTTAAGGCTAAATGTAGACTTCAGAGCAAAGTGCCAGGAGTCTCAGTCTGAGAACAGAACACCGGTATCCATGCCAGAGTGTATGCTCTAGTTAGAGATGGGGGATTAGTGATGACAACATATTTGTGATTTGTACACTACATTTTAATTCAAAAGTGGAGGAGGCATAAAGTATCAAGGGATGAATGGTTAGTTATTCTTGATATATGGTGAATGATTTTAGTGTACAGTGCTGCTACCCCTAATCCCAAATCATGGATGGATGAAACATTTACTAGGTGGAGGAGTTTGAAGTGTCAGGGGGTGGGTGTTTAGTTATTCTAAGAATATTAGTCATTCATTTTTAAAGTACCCTTCTTTGGCCAAGTCGTTTTTTATCACAACACTGCAGATGAGAGTGACTGTACACCCCACCAGGGAGACCTTCACTAAAGGAAGAGTGAAGGTTAATGCATTGTGTGAGTGGTGCAGTAAGGTTAGGGAAACAGTCCCGCATATATCTGGGCAATGCTTTAAGACTACAGAGGCCCGTATTGGAAGACACAATAGAATATTGAAAGCTTTGATTGAGACAGCTAGTAAATGAGGATGAAGGGCATTAGTAGAGCCACACCTCTGGAATAAAGAAAAATGTACAGAAGTCGGACGTAATTGTTGTAGAAGACAACATAGTTGCTGTAGCGGATGCCACAGTCCGTCGGGAAGACGAGGCTGGTAGTTTGGAGGTAGCCTACAGGGATAAGGTGGAATAGTACTCTGAGCTGGAAGAGGAAATTTTAAGAATTCTGGAGGCAAGGTCATACACTTCTTTGGGTTCATAATTGGGTCATGTGGTAAACGAAGCGAGTTACCGATGCTTTTCTGATTTTCCGTATTTTTCTTGGAGCATAAGATTGTTTTTTGCACAGAGTTCTAATAGTCCTTTATCTTAAGTACTTGCTTCGGTTGCTAACTTGCAACACGCACAATCATGTCAAGCATGCGTCTATCATACCAGCCTCAATGACCTATAACATATTACATGGATATATGAATCATCGTGTGTGTGTATAAGTATATGTATATTGTGTATATCTCATATATCCCAACAACACCTGCGCAAATGTAGCCAAATGCCTCATCTAATTAGTGATGCACATGAATGGATTAATGAGATTTCCATTGTTTCTACTTACAATCCAGAGAAACCACAGCCAAGGGAATGGGCTTGGCAGAATCTGCAGGGAAAGTGCCTCACCAGGTAAGTGAAAAAACTTATAACGGTAATGGTATTTTATTGGCAGCCTGGATGCCTCCCACTTATTCTATATCTCTCATGTCTCTTCAGTGAAGCTCAACAGGATCATCTTTCCCTGCTGATTCTGCCAAGCCCACTGTATTGAATCAAATGTGTTTGCCAAATTAATGGGCACAATAGCAATTTCATGTCCATTCAGCTTAACTCCCTTAATCAAGTTGTCCAGAATGGACATGTTCTCTACACGTCCAGGAGTGGAGAGAGAACCTTTGTCTATGACACATCTTAACTGCAGTAGTGAATTTTTTAACTAAAATATTAATAGATTATCCAGTCCATACAAATCCTATAGGTAAAGCTCTCCAAGAAGATACATAAAAGTTTAGCTAACTTTTCAGGATCCTGAAACTTTGGAATTAAAATAGTCCTGTTTTTCTTTAAAAATATTCTGGGATTTGCATATTTGAAAACCAAAGATTAATTTTTTTTGTAATATGAGAATCCAAATATAAAAGGTCCCATTAACCGTAACCCTATCAGGAGCTGAGGCACCAATTCTACAAATAGCTGCAAAGCCTCTCTAACCTCATCAGTAAAGATCGGACTTACCAGTAAATTATTGTCCCGTTTCTCTGCTGTACCACCAGGGTCCATCTTATTTACTATCTCATAACTGGGAGGACTTGGCGCAGAACAAAAGACATTGGCACCACACAATACACCAAACCACAGCCCACTTGGAGAACAGACATGCTCATGAGACAGAAGTGACAAAGGAGGAAAGAAAGGACACAACAGTCTAGCCAATAATTATATCTCCTCCAAGGAGTGACCTGACTATTGCTGTGGTTCTTGGCATAAGGGGCCATCAATCAGATTCACACACACCAAGGGGGACTGTTGGTGGTTCTGTCAAAGCTGCTCAAGTGCCTAACATGTTTACACTCTGGGCAGTGGCTTGGTGCAATCTAAGCTGAGCACTCACAACCAATAAAAGGTTGTACCCTGGGTTTTAACTGTCTGTCCTGAGGTTGGCTAGTCCATTCCTGCACCAACACTAGAAGCATCATACTCACTTCCCAGGGAAGTCATTGAGATGAAGGGCTTAACTAGATTCCAGAAGAGACTAGATATTCCTGCTGGCCATATACATACCCAGAGTTACCATGATTAATGGCAACAATAGTTTTGGAAGGGATATTAAACCTTGTGTTCTGGGGGTTCCACCAATGTCTAACTATCAGACCAACATGACGTGTGTATGTGTGGGGGGGGGGAGAGATTACCCCACACCTGCTGCTGCAGTGTATTTAAATTTGCCTGTGAAACATCTAGTGCTGACAACTCTTGGAGAAAGACACCGGACAGGATGATCTTGGGTCTAATCTACTCTGGCAATTCCTGCATTACCATGTTCTCCTCAAGTGATAGAGAAACCCAACATTCCAATTTGTTCCAGAACCGACTCTTTTGGTACTTCAGCCTCTGACACGCTGTTACCTGGAAAACGTTGACCTGGCTTAGGTGACTTTGTAACACTTTTTGGTGAAGATCAATACAAAGATATCATTTAGGAGGAGGTTGTCAAATTATCTATGGGACCTAGACATTAATCCTCTCCTGAATAGGAAAACAGGACACCCAGTTCCTAGGTGGCTTTGAAAATCTCAATCTTCACCCCTCTGCAATGTCTATATCTTGCTACAACAAGGTTGCATGAAATATTCACAAAGCACCTTAATGCCCTGGTTTAGAAGGTGGTTATAGAAATGCAGTCAGGAAGAAGGGGTTCACCTGTAAGCAGAGGACAGCTGAAGCTTCAAGGAATGAGCTTTTATTTCTCAGTGTTTGGCAGCCTGGTGTCTGTTTCCATCACAGAAGTTCTTCGATGTCATCATTCGATAGAAATTGAATAGTCTCAGCAAAGACACATGCATCTATCTGAAGGGACAAGCAGCTGCTGTCATCGGTTAGAACATGCTCTTCCCCTTCTGTTTACACAGTCCAGAGGTCACCTCATATTTGTATCCTTCTCCACGGCAGGCTGTGTCTCCCCTGATTCCACCTCCAGAGGGGCTGAGCCTGGGGAGTTAGTGCTGTATTTTCTGTGCAGACAGTACAAACAACTGTCCTGATGCAACCAGCCTCCCATGCCCAGAGGAATCATCTGTCTGCTCCCTGCTGTATGAGGTCACTGCTGTGCACGGCTGAACTGTAACACCGCACCCATGGAGTGCATGGCCCTTCAGAGAGTGACTCTGCTCAGTAATCTTTGCTCATGTCAGGTGTCCCGCTGCTGTCAATGGAACCATTACCAGGGTAACAATGGCTAAGCTGAGTCAGGCCTACTGCATTGGGCATTGAACGGTTTAACAAACACACTGGAAACTGAATGTAAAGTAAATTTCATCCATAGTTTGCAAACGAGAGATTTGGCTGGAAGGAAATCTCTCACACACACACACACACAGACACACACGACATATTTCTCCCAAGGAACTTTGTTGTTAATTACAAATACATCTTTAGCAATACTCTCACTCTTCCACCTGAGTGAGGGCAGAACTTGTAGGTTGGTTTCTCACCTGAGGAGAATCCAGTGATTGGAAGTTTGGGTAATTTCCTAGTGAACTCGTTTATTTTTACACTATATACACCAGTCCTAGAACAGCAGTGGCCACAAACCAGCTGGGAATCCTTTTCTCAGGGATCTCAGCCCATATTGCAAGAGCAGGACTAGGGTGCAAGGATCTTTCCTCACACAATACTTTCAGCCCAGGACACTAAGGATGAAAGCTGGGTCATCACCAGCGAGTGGGAGCTGGGTAAGGCAGGGTACTTCTGTGTGACCTCTCTGACGAGTGTCGCTGTGCTTCTCTCCCGCTTTTGCATCATGAACTAACTGATCGTATATTTTTGATGCAATAGCCCTCTGGGCTGTATCCTGATAGCTATTGAAATAGCTTCTTTATGGTTCCAGTGTTGTTCCTGGGATGTGCCCTATGAGTTGCCTGAACATTCTGTGTGTTGGATTCTCATTTCTGAGAGATTCCTGCCTCTCTTGAAGTAGCAGAAAATAAATCATTTGAAACGGGAAAGGAAATGCCCCAGGACTGAGAATGCTGGACTACTAGGGTTATGCACAGGGCTGAATTTTTGGTGAAACCCTATTTTAAAGTAAACTTCTTCGGTGTTCTGATCTTTGCTGTGTCCAATGTTCATCCTAAGCTTCACTGAGGAGTTCTAAAATCTGTAACTGTAATAGTGCCAGAGAGATTGTAGGGACGATAGTTTGGAAAGGCTTTTCTATCAATGGGTCCTTTTTATATTCAGCTCTTTTTGAGTCCATCCCTGGTTATAGAATGGAACCTGGACAGCTGGAAGCCACCTGATTAGTCTCCCCTATCCCTGGTCTTACTGAGTCAAGAGATATGGCAGAGGATGAAGTATTCAAACTGGCGTCCTAAGTGGAAATAATTTTGGAGGTGGTGAAAAGCAGCTGTAAGTCACGGCTGCGGGTTTGTTCCAAGGTAAGTAACCAGTGGGCACATCATAGTCATTACTACACTGCAAGGCATCACAAGTTGGAATGTCACACGTTGGCTATTTACATGGATATCAGTCACGTCCAGAGTTATCGTAACGAATCACAACCAGAATTCCGGAAGGGATGTTAAACCTCCTGCTTCAGGGCTTAAGCTAATCTCCAAGTGTTAGAGCTGAAGGTGAGAGTTATACGGGGGGCAGGGCAGATTATCCCATATCCACCTCCTGTGGGGTTCTTCCACCTTCCTCTTACACATCTGGGTCTGGCCACTGTTGGACAGGATACTGACCTAGATGGAACTAGTGTCTGATTCGGTCTGGCAATTCCTATGTTCCTACGGAACCCGAACAGATAAATCTGGGGTCATTCTGCTCAAAGCATAGACCAGTATCTGAGCTCTGGAATACTTGAATTAGATAGTATCAGAGGGGTAGCCGTGTTAGTCTGGATCTGTAAAAGCAGCAAAGCGTCCTGTGGCACCTTATAGATTTTTTTTTATGAAAAAATTGTTTTTTGACCAGCTCCACCTACTAATGTAGTATTTGAGCAAATCAGATATTAACATATTTATCCACAGTACAGGCTTAGGAGGTAGCAAAGTCATTTTACAAATGGGAACCTAAGGCACAGAGAGACTAAATGACTTGTCAAAGACTGGAAAGTAAGTCTTAGCCAAAATGGTCAGGGATGCAGCCCCATGCTCTGGGTGTCCCTACACCTCTGACTGCCAGCAGATGGGACTGGAGGACGGGGAATGGATCGCTCGGTAATGGCCCTGTTCCGTTCATTCCCTCTGAAGCATCTGACACTGGGCATTGTCAGAGAGAGGATACTGGGTTAGAAGGACCATTAGTCCGACCCAGTGTGGCCATTCTTATGTTCTAAAAAGCAAGGAAATTAACCTGGGTAATTTTGAATCTGTCCTGTCCACTTCCACTCTAGACCAGACCTTGTTTCTAATAAGTGACAAAGAAAAAGTGACCCAATGGCAAAGTGCAAAAATTTGAGATGTGTAAATAGGTTATAGACTCCTTCACTGATTGATTGGAGACATTTCTCGCCTTTCCCTGCCTCAGTTTCTCCTTCTGTAGCCACAATGAAATTTAACTTTTCCTGTGAAACTACACAAATAATAAATCTCGGGTGCAATGACACCTACTGGCTGGTGTGTCATTACCATCCTGGTGGCTTTATTCACTCTCCCCACATTTGCATTAACCCAGGCATCCTATGTTTGTATCATTGTCACCATCCTGGTTTGGGGGCCTCGTGCTCTTGGCCTGACCCGGCAGGTGAGATCCTGGTGCCTGTATTGCCTGGGGAACCACAAATAGGGTAACCTGTGTCTGGGCCCCCCTAGGCTGGGGTGGGCCCCTGAGGGCTGACCAGAGGGTCAGAGAGTTACCATAAGAGGGGGTGTAAGCGTGTGTTCCGGGGCTCGACCCTCCTGAGGGCGGAGGGGAACCACACCGGCTCACTACACACGGTCTGCTCCGGGCAGGTCCCCGGTGTTCTTGGGCGACAAACACAGAACCGCAAGGCGAGGGCCCTCTGCCTCAGGGCTGCGCAAACAAACGGGTCAGTAACTTGGCCCAGGCCCTGGACCAAGGCGGGGCAACAAACAGTCAGGGCTCAGGCCCTAGGGCAGGGGCTGAGCAATAATACACAGTTCAGGGGAAGCTCATGCCCTCTGGTGCAGGGGCTGAGCAACAATACAAGTTAGTGACAAGGCCAACCCCTGGATTAGGGCGGGGCAACAAACAATCAAGGCGCAGGCCCTTGGGCCTGAGCGCCAGGGTGAGGGGGAAGACTGCCACCCGTGAGTGGGGTGGCAGGGGGGTCGCAGGCCCACCCACTCCACTGCGTCCCAGCCCAGGGCCCTAGCAGCGGCTATCACCACTGACGGTCAGTGGGGATCCTGACCGCAACACACTGACATAGGTTCAGGTGGGTCCGCAGCCTGACTGGGGTCGGCTACCCCGAGGGCTACTTCCAGTTTCCCCCTCAGGGCCTACCTGATCCGTGGCGTTGGTTCCAGGCCAGTCCACCAGCATGGGCTCCTCTTGACCAGGGCTTGGTGGCAGGTCCGGCAACTCTTCGGGGAAGTCCGGCCAGGCGTGCTCGGGCGGCTCCTCTGGGTAGCAACAGGGCCGGGGAGGCTCCAGCGACTCCTCCGGGTAGTGGGCGCGGGGAAGCTCCGGGGGCTCCTTGAGGTAGTGGGTGCGGGGAAGCTCTGGCCAGTCTGGGTGGCTGCCCTGGGTCCTGGAGGTTTCCCAGTCTCAAGCTCCTGGTGGCACATCTGCTCCCTGCGGCGGCTGAGACCTGACTGAGCTCTGGCGGCCGGCTTTTATACTTCCTGTCCCGCCCCTTGACTTCCGGGGGCGGGAACAGGTGGCGGTGGCTCCGCCCACTTAGGTGTCTGTAAGGGCACTCCCTCTGCTGGGCAAGAGGGGAGCCACACTGACTCACTACACCGGCCCCCCCTCAAGTCTGGCTCCCGCCTGTCGGGGCCAGGCTTGTCCATCCCCCCGAGGCGGGATAGGAAGTCCGCGTTGGCGTGGTCTTTGCCAGCCCGATGCTGAATGGTAAATGCATAGGGCTGCAAGACCAGGTACCAGCGCATGATGCGGGCGTTGTTGTCCTTCATGCGCATCAACCCTTGGAGGGGGGCGTGGTCCGTCACCAGCGTGAACGGTGCCCCGAGGAGGTAAAAGCAGAGGGCATCGCAGGCCCATTTCACGGCGAGCGCCTCCTTTTCTACTACGGCGTAGTTCCTCTCTTGGGGAAATCATTTCCGGCTGAGGTACAGCACGGAGTGGTCCTTTCCATCCACCTCTTGGGACAGGACAGCCCCCAACCCCACCTCGGAGGCGTACGTTCGAAGGATAAACCTTCGGTTGAAGTCTGGGCTGTACAGAACTGGCTCCTGACAGAGGCACCTCTGGAGTGTCCGGAAGGCCGCTTCACACTCCGGGGTCCACCGTACCTGTCGGGTACTGTCATAGAATCATAGAATCTCAGGGTTGGAAGGGACCTCAGGAGGTCATCTAGTCCAACCCCCTGCTCAAAGCAGGACCAAACCCAACTAAATCATCCCAGCCAGGGCTTTGTCAAGCCTGACCTTAAAAACCTCTAAGGAAGGAGATTCCACCACTTCCCTAGGTAACTCATTCCAGTTCTTCACCACCCTACTAGTGAAAAAGTTTTTCCTAATGTCCAACCTAAACCTCCCCCTCTGCAACTTGAGACCATTACTCCTTGTTCTGTCATCTTCTACCACTGAGAACAGTCTAGATCCATCCTCTTTGGAACCCCCTTTCAGGTAGTTGAAAGCAGCTATCAAATACCCCCTCATTCTTCTCTTCTGCAGACTAAACAATCCCAGTTCCATCAGCCTCTCCTCATAAGTCATGTGCTCCAGCCTCCTAATCATTTTTGTTGCCCTCCGCTGGACTCTCTCCAATTTATCCACATCCTTCTTGTACGGCGGGGCCCAAAACTGGACACACTACTCCAAATGAGGCCTCACCAGTGCTGAATAGAGGGGAATGATCACATCACTCGATCTGCTGGAAATGCCCCTACTTATACAACCCAAAATGCCATTAGCCTTCTTGGTAACAAGGGCACACTGTTGACTCATATTCAGCTTTTTGTCCACCGTAACCCCTAGGTCCTTTTCTGCAGAACTGCTGCCCAGCCATTCGGTCCCTAGTCTGTAGCAGTGCATGGGATTCTTCCGTCCTATGTGCAGGACTCTGCACTTGTCCTTGTTGAACCTCATCATATTTCTTTTGGCCCAATCCTCTAATTTGTCTAGGTCCCTCTGTATCCTATCCCTACCCTCCAGCGTATCAACCACTCCTCCCAGTTTAGTGTCATCTGCAAACTTGCTAAGGGTGCAGTCCACACCATCCTTCAGATCATTAATGAAGATATTAAACAAAACCGGCCCCAGCACCGATCCTTGGTGCACTCCACTTCATACCGGCTGCCAACTAGACATGGAAACATTGATCACTACCCGTTGAGCCCGACCATCTAGCCAGTTTTCTATCCACCTTACTGTCCGTTCATCCAACCCATACTTCTTTAACTTGCTGGCAAGAAGACTGTGGGAGACTGTATCAAAAGCTTTGCTAAAGTCCAGAAATAGCACATCCACTGCTTTCCCCTCATCCACAGAGCCGGTTATCTGATCATAGAAGGCAATTAGGTTAGTTAGGCATGACTTGCCCTTGGTGAATCCATGCTGACGGTTCCTGATCACTTTCCCCTCCTTTAAGTGGTTCAGAATTGATTCCTTGAGGACCTGTTCCATGATTTTTCCAGGGACTGAGGT
>RQSS01111514.1:0-27689 GCA_003846335.1 Cuora mccordi
TCCCAGCCGCGGCTGGGAGTTAAAAGGCTCTGGGCTCCCCACTCTAGAGCCGGCCCTGGTGGGGGAGCTCCGCGGGCCGCAGGGAAGAGCTCCGCGGGCCGCATGCGGCCCGCGGGCCGCGTGTTTGAGACCCCTGATCTAGACCATCCCTGAGGTGTTTGTCCAGCCTGCTCTTAAAAATCCCCAATGATGGAGATTCCACAACTTCCCTACGCTATTTGTTCTGGAGTGTAACTACTCTGACAGTTAGGAAGTTTTTTCCTAATCTCCATCCTAAATTGCCCTTGCTGTAATTTAAGTCCGTTGCTTCTTCTCCTTTCCTCAGAGGTTAAGAACAATTTTTTCTTCCACATCCCTGTAACAACCTTTTATGTACTTGAAAACTATTATCATGACCTCTCTACTCCAGACTAAACTAACCCAATTTTTTCAATCTTCCCTCATAGGTCATGTTTTCTAGACCTTTAATCATTTTTGTTGCTCTTCTCTGAACTTTCTCCAATTTGTCCACATCTTTCCTCATCTGTGGCACCCACAAATGGACACAGTACTCCAGTTGTGGCCTAATCCGCACAGAGTGGAGTGGAAGAATTACTGCTTGTGTCTTGCTTACAGTACTCCCTCAAATACATCCCAGAATGATGTTTGCCTTTTGCACTGTTGACTTATACTTAGCTTGTGATCCGCTATGGCCCCCAGCTCCCTTTCCGCAGTGCTCTTTCCTGGGCAGGAATTTCCCATTTTGTACATGTGCACCTGATTGTTCCTTCCTAAATGAAGCACTTTGCATTTGTCCTAATTGAATTTCATCCTATTTACTTCAGGCCTTTTCTCCAGATCATTTTGAATTTTAATCATAGAATATCAGGGTTGGAGTATCTAGTCCAATCCCCTGCTCAAAGCAGGACAAATCCCCAGACAGATTTTTTCCCCAAATCCCTAAATGGCCCCCTCAAGGATTGAACTCACAGCCTTGGGTTTACCAGGCCGATGCTGAAACCACTGAGTTCTCCCTCCCTGGTCTATCCTCTAAAGCACTTGCAACCCCTCCCAGCTTGGTATTGTCTGCAAACTTGGTAAGTATAACAGAGGATGTTACTGGGAGGGTTTCACCGTGTCTCAGAGGGTTACACCATGGTGGGAGGGGGCTAGGCCTGTACTGGAATAAGGTCACTCTGTGCTTCACAGTGTGGCAGAACCTAGAGTGTCCATTAACAGGGAAAAATCAGGGGGGAATCAGCATGTGGAATGGACAAAAGCCCCCTCTGCATTCTCTCACATTGCCCTTCTCGTCCTGGCAGGCTGCAGGTTAACGTCCACGTTTTGCGCCAGATCATTTCATCCTCCCAAAGGGAAGGAAATGGCTGCAATGGAGCTGGTTCAGGTAAGGGATTACCAGGGAGCTGGTGGTGGGTTCTGCTTGGAGGGAGAGGAGCAGTAAATGCATAGGAGGGTAGGAGCGGCTGGAGGTGGTGGGAGGCAGGAAATATCTCGGGTGGAGAAAGGGAGGGGACAGGATGTGACAAACCTGCTGAAACTTATGTAATTTAGGGTGTGATGGGTTGTCACCCCGGGGTGCAGTCTGGGATGGTTCTGGGAACCGCTGTGCCCTCTAACCCTCAAGCTGGGCTGGCCCTTCTCACACTGCTTTGCTGGAGATTCAGCCAGCCCCTCCAGGGCCTGTTATCACCCAACACGACAGCAGGTGGCGCCATGCATCCAACTAAGCTACCTGAGTGCTTTACCTAAGCCGCTCAAGGACAGATAGACGACAACAGCCAATTTCCCAGCTCCCCAACCTTGCACACCTGCTGTAGTATAAATTTAGAATTATACCATCTTATAGTGCACAGGGATCTGTATAATGTAAGCTCATTAATATAGTTCGCCTTCCCCTCGATATGGGAAAGATGTGCACAACAAGCCTGTGCTAACCAAGCTCAGCTTTTCCCCAAACACTTCATTCAAAATGCACTGATTAAGATAAAGCATAAAACAAGTTTATTAATGGCAGAAAGGTAGATTTGAAGTAATTATTGTTAGAACAAAAAAGGAGCCGGTTGATCCAGAGGCGGATATGAATACAGGCTTCTTTATTGTGTTACTTGTTCCCCTTGACCCAACTATCGAGTAAGTACTGGATAAGTTACATCACATGCCTTTTATCTAAGTTTGTATGTAAACACCTACATCCGTTACAACACGCCAAAACCCCTCATTAAGTAGTAAACACTCATACAATTAGTATACCCACCCCTATCCACTATCACAGTATTACACATATCATAGAGGCATTTTTACCTTGAAAATACCGTTCTTTGCAATAACGTGTTGCTACAAATTTCCCTAAACAGCAGTTCTCGGGGTATGGAGGAAGGATTAATGAGCAGTTCTCGGGGAGGGAGGAAGGGGCCATAAGCCAGGGCTTGTTTATGTAGCTGGGAAAGGAAGGGGAAGGGGGAGATAACATTTCTTTTACTTTCTTTCACACAAAGGACATTCATTCCAGCAACTACACTTCTCATGCAGCTGCATCAATGTCAATTCTTACAAGCAACAGAGAAAGGAAAAATATGGCAACTTATTTGTTAAGCAAAGAATTACTGCCTGCTTATGTCTTTGTCCCCAATGCATGGCAGCACATTAGCAGCTTCCCAGCTGTTTTACTGAACCCTAACGTATCCCAACAATTCTAAGTGATAGCAAACAGATCAAAGCAGATTACTTAGCAGATAACCAAAAACTCAAACTAAGCCTAACATACTAGATGGATAGAATTTGAATTAGCAATTTCTCACCCTGACTGATGGTACAAGCAGTCCCCCAAGTTTCCATACACAAGCTAGAAATCCCTTTACCCTGGGACCAGCAGTTCCCCCAGTTCAGTCTTTGTTCCTCAAGTGTTTCCAGGAGTTCTCTTGTGTGGGGAATGAGGCCAAGAGATGATGTCACACCCCACCTTATGTAGCTTTTCCATATGGCAGGAACCATTTGTTCCAAACTCAGTTCCCAGTCCAGTTTGTGGAAAAATACAGGTACCAAAATGGAGTTCGTTGTCATGTGGTCTAGTCACATGTCCTAGCATGTCCTGCTGAGTCATAGTAGCCATGACTCATAGGCTGGCTGAAACATTCACAGGAAGGCTAAGCTCTTCCACGATCCATTCTCTTTGTTGATAAGCCATCAGCTCTGTCTGGCTTCTTCATTGTTGTACCTGAAAGGCTCGTTGTGGATGTTACCCAGAGTAAGCACCTTTGAAATACAGATACAGAGTCAATATCCATAACTTCAAATACAAACATGATCCATGCACACAAATAGGATAATCATATTCAGCACATGACGCATCTTGCACAAAATACATCATAATTATGTCCTAATCATATTATAACCATACCACTATGCTGAATATGGGGGTGTAGTGTCAGATAGGGCCTAATTTCAACATGGGATTTGGGAATGGAACTTCTCTTCTTTGTGGAACAGGAAATAACCCTCCAGCCAGAGCTGGGACAACTTCCCAGACTCCCAGTGCTGGAGCCTGAATCTACTGGCACTTCATTAGTTACCACCACCCGCAATGTTTGTGGTAACTGCAAACTTCATCCGTGATGATTTTATATTCTGTTCTAGGTCATTGATAAGAATGTTAAATAGCACACGGGCAAAAAGCAATCCTTGTGGGAACCCGCTAGAAATAAATCCACTTGACCATGGTTCCCCATTTACAATCCCAGTTTTTAATCTATTTAATGTATGCCGTGTTTATTTTGTATCATTCTAGTTTTTTAGTCAAAATATTGTGCTGAATCAAGTCATATGCCTTACAGAAGTCTAGATATATTACATCAATAATATTAACTGCAACCAAACTTTTGATCTCATCTAATAAGGATATCCTTATTTTCTCTAAACCTTTGTTAACAGGTACTAATTATATTACCTTCCTTTAATTCTTTATTAACGAAATCCAGTATCGACTGCTCCATTATTTTGCTCAGTATTGATATCAGACTGACACTCTTGTAATTAGCTGGGTCATCTCTTTTACACTTTTTAGTATTGGCACAGCATTAGCTTAATTCCAGTCTTCTGGAATTTTCCCTGTGTTCCAAGTCCTAATTACAATCAACATTAATAGTCCACCACGCTCCTCCACCAGGTCTTTCAAAACTCTTGGATACAAGTTATCTGGACCTGCTTATTTAAACATGTCTAACTGTAATAGCTGCTGTTTAATGTCCTTGTGAGTTCTTGTTGGAATGGAAGGAGTGTCGTCGTCAACATCTTATGATACAAGTACAGCATCTGTTTTTCTCCAAATCCAGGAGAGAACACTTATTGAACACTTTTACCTCTTCTGCATTATTTTTGATAATTCTGCCATTTCTGTCTAGTAATTTATCACTACCATTGTTAGGATTAATATACTTTTCAAAACTTCCTTCTTATTTTCATTGATTGGTCATTGATTTCTGATAGCTTCCTTGACGAGGCGGTTCTGGCGGGACCCAACTGAGAGTGCCAATTCAGGACCACTTGCTCAAACAGGGCAGTCACAGCCCTAGGCTGGGGTTTTTCCACCTCTAAGGCAAACCAAACCAGCCAGACAAAAAGGACTTTGGTTTCACCCCACTGGCTAACCACAAGTCACACGAGCAATTTCCTTAGACACTCCAGTCTCCCAGTATCACCACCAGTGCCACCCATCCCGGGGAGGAATGGTTATGAAAACCAACACCCCAATAAAAGAAAAAGGTTCTCTCGATTCCAAAGAATCAAGCCCCAGACCCAGGTCAATATACACATCAGATCTTACCCACAAATCACGCTGTTGCCAATCCTTTAAAATCTAAAGGTATATTCATAAAAGGAAAAAGGTAGAGATGAGAGGTAGCATTGGTTAAATGGAATCAATTACATACAGTCATGGCAAAGTTCTTAGTTCAGGCTTGTAGCAGTGGTGGCATAAACTGCAGGTTCAAATCAAGTCTCTGGAGAACATCCCCCGCTGGGATGGGTCATCAGTCCCTTGTGTAGAGCTTCAGCATGTAGCAAAGTCCCTCCAGAGGTAGAAGCAGGATTGAAGAAAAGATGGCGATGAGGCATTAGCCTTATATAGGCTTTTCCAGGTGTAAGAACCTCTTTGTCCTTACTGTGGAAAATTACAGCAAAATGGAGTCTGGGGTCACATGGGCCAGTCCCTGCATACTTTGCTGAGTCACAAGGGGTGTCTGCCTTCTCTCCATGGGTCAGTTGTGTAGCTGATGGTCCTTAATGGGCCATCAAGCAGGCTAGGCAGAGCTAACACCAACTTGTCTGCGATGTCTCCCAGAAGCACAGCACCAGCTTGAAATACAGACAGTATGGAGCTAATATTCATAACTTCAACTACAAAATGATACATACATACAGACAGCATAATCATAACCAGCAACCCATAACCTGGTCTTAGACACCTCATATCGACCCCCTTTACATCAGATTTGGTGCCACTACTGGACCTTGGTTGCAACCCATGTTCTATATGGTCCCAATTTATATCAATAACGTCACACTTCCCTTACCAATTTTCTACAATTCTGACCTTCGAACTCAGGGGTGAGCAACCTTTCAGAAGTCTTCATTTATTCACTCTAATTTAAGGTTTTGAGTGCCAGTAATACATTTTAACATTTTTAGAAGATCTTTCTCTGTCTATAATATATAACTAAACTATTGTTATATGTAAAGTAAATAAGGCTTTTAAAATGTTTAAGAAACTTCATTTAAAATTAAATTAAAATGCAGAGCCCCCCCCGGACTGGTGGCCAGGACCCGGGCATTGTGAGTGCCACTTAAAATCAGCTTGCGTGCTGCCTTCAGCACCCGTGCCATAGGTTGCCTACCCCTGTTCTAACTAATATTCTTTACTACTGACTTCCCTTTTCTTTCTTATATTTTATTTCGAGAGTGTTTCCTACCAGGGAGCCATTAGTAGGGTCCAGAGCCAGCCCCATCTCCTATATCAAGCTCTGGCTAGTAGGTATGTGATAAACGTGAAGACCCTGCCTCTGTCTGTCAGCTGGGAGACACAAAGGTTCTCTCTTTCCACCCTCTGATGCTGCCTGTCTGTTCTAGGCAAGGTGGAGTGAGACTCTGTTAACATGTGCCTCCGGGGGCTTCCATTTACCTAGTGCTGCTGTTCCGTGAATAGTGGGGTTGTGAGTGGGGCAGCAGGTACTGAGTGTTGGACTCTTGCTCTTTCAGGGGCCGGTGACCTTCGAGGAGGTGGCTGTGTATTTCACCAAGGGGGAATGGGCACTACTGGACCCTGTTCAGAGAGCCCTCTACAGGGATGTCATGCAGGAGAACTATGAGACGGTGACCTCGCTGGGTAAGGAGTCCTGTCCCCTGGGTTATTAGAAGCTGTGGGGTCTCTGAAGAACCTGAGTAGTAATAACTGTATACATTTGTTCGTCATACAAGTTTTGACAAGTTTCCTTGCCCCCCCTTTTTTTGCCTTATCTCCCACCCACTAGTATCATTTTTGGACATGTGCCTTTTTGGTGCCGTCAGTCATTTTAAAATTGCATTGAATGTATCCTTATTGAATACATTCATAACTACATTAATCACTGTCGCTTTCATGCCTTTTCCTCATTTAAAGAGGAAAATATGCTGCCTGTAGAATTCTAAATTGAGTAAATAGGTGTGTGATTCATGCCTGGCTTGTGTGACAGTCAGATGAGCTCTTTTAGGAGAGCGTGTAATGTTGCCGTTCAGGATCCCATGGGTGAAGGGATAAGCGAGCCGTGGGAGGGACGGAGATGGGGGGTAGTAGATATGCCAGGATATGGGGCGGGTGTGTGCAGGGTCAGAGCTAAGCAGCAGCAGGGAGGTAGGAGGTTGTGAGAGACGAGGAGAAAATACAAGAAGTTCTCAAGGTGCCGGGAGGTGGTGCTGGCTGAGAGTAATGGGAAGAAGGGGAGGGAAGTGTGGGGGAAGGGCACCCAGGAAGTGGGCTGGGTGTGTCAGTGGGAGGGAGGAGAGGTTTGGGGATCTGGAGCTGTGGGGGATCCCAGACCTTTAACCCCAAATCCCTACCGAAGCCTTGTTGCTTTAGAGCCTCCACTCCAGTTTTATTTCTGTTCAGTTTCACTTTATTATACATTTTTCCCCCAAATATTATTATTTTAACACTTGACCTCCCTCTCCCACTCATTACCCCCCTCCTCACATAACCTCCCCATCTCCTATGCACAGCGACCCCGGCCACCGATCCTGAGTCCTTGCTGCATCCTCCCTCCCAGAGCAGGGCCCCTACCCAGGCACAAATGGGCACTTCGTTGATGATGTCACAGGCTGGTATAGTCTTTTTACACCTATAAGATTACATATTCCGAAGCCCTTCACACCAGTCGGGCTTATCTCTATACGCCGATACAGTCTGTTCCCTTCCCAGCTCTGATGCTGCAGAGCCTTGCCTGTGTCCCTGTTCCCGTTCGCCTCCTAACCAACATTCATGGGGCCTCATCTGGAGCACTGTGTCCAGTTTTGGGCCCAACACTATAAGAAGGATGTGGAAAAATTGGAAAGCATCCAGCGGGGGGCAACAAAAATGGTTAGGGGACTGGAACACATGACTTCTGAGGAGAGGCTGAGGGAACTGGGATTGTTTAGTCTGCAGAAGAGAAGAATGAGGGGGGATTTGATAGCTGCTTTCAACTATCTGAAAGGGGGTTCCAAAGAGGATGGATCCAGAGGTACGTCTTCACTACCCGCCGGATCGGCGGGTAGCAATCGATTTCTCGGAGTTCGATATATCGCGTCTCATCTAGACGTGATATATTGAACTCCGAACGCGCTCCTGTCGACTCCGGAACTCCACCACCGTGAACGGCGGTGGCGGAGTCGACGGGGGAGCCGCGGACGTCGATCCCGCGGCGTGAGGACGGGTAAGTAATTCGAACTAAGGTATTCGACTTCAGCTACGCTATTCACGTAGCTGAAGTTGCGTACCTTAGATCGAACTCCCCCCCCCAGTGTAGACCAGGCCTAGACTGTTCTCAGTGGTAGCAGATGACAGAATAAAGAGTAATGATTTCAAGTTGCAATGGGGGAGGTTTAGGTTGGATATTAGGAAACACTATTTCACTAGGAGGGTGGTGAAGCCCTGGGATGGGTTCCCTAGGGAGGTGGTGGAATCTCCTTCCTTAGAGGTTTTTAAGGTCAGGCTTGACAAAGCCTTGGCTGGGATGATTTAGTTGGGGATTGGTCCTGCTTTGAGCAGGGGTGGGACTAGATGACCTCCTGAGGTCCCTTCCAACCCTGATATTCTATTATTCCAATTTCCTTCCCCCCTCCAGTTTGATCCCATTTATAGAGTAATATTCTCAGCTATACCTTAACCAATAATTGTGCTGAAATTTAACTAACCAATTCTAACATATTGTGACATAATTCTCTAACCCAGGCGTCGGCCACCTTTCAGAATTGGTGTGCGGAGTCTTCATTTATTCACTCTAATTTAAGATTTCATGTGCCAATAATACATTTTAACGTTTTTAGAAAGTCTCTTTCTATAAATCTATAATACATAATTGAACTATTGTATGTAAAGTCAGTAAGGTTTTTAAAATGTTTAAGAAGCTTAATTTAAAATTAATTAAAAATGCAGAGCCTTCTGGACCGGTGGCCAGGACCTGGGCAGTGTGAGTGCCACTGAAAATCAGCTCGTGTGCCGCCATAGGTTGCCTACTCCTGCTCTAACCAATTATAAACCAGTACCCTAATTAACTTACACCTGGCAACATTAATTATACAGGAGAGAGAAACAATTAGAGAACCAGACTGATTAACAATGTAAAAGTGGTGGCCATAAAGATAAAGCAATACAGAAATGAGGGTTTCACAACCACAACCATAGATATAAGTGATTTCTTGCCAGACAGAATGCTATCAAATTAAGGTTTCTTTAACCATCTTAAGATCCAGACAGGACTGTCTTCCTAACAGCCCAATAGCACCTTATTTCAGTGTGACTGGTTTGGGATGTGAGGATGTGACCCTTCGCTTCCCAGCTTATGGCTGCCCCTGCTGCTTAGCCAAAGGCCTTAGCCTAAGACAGGGGTCTCAAACATGCGGCCCGCGGAGCTCTTCCCTGAGGCCCGCGGAGCTCCCCCAGTTACTTCCTGTCGCCGCCAAACTCCCCTCACCCCCGCCTCCCTCCCCGAGTTATTTTCTGTGCCTAAGCTCCCCGCGCGTTGCTCCCCAATGTTTGGGGCCGGGTCTCTCCCCTGGCCCCACCTGCCGCCCCCACGCGCCTCCCCCCAGTGTCTCCCGGCCCCCACTTGCTGCCCCCTCACTGCCCGGGAGCCTGCCCGGGAGCTCACGCTGACTCCACTCCTCCGCTATGCTGGCTTCCGGCATCACCTGCTGCCGCAGGGTCCTAGCGCCCCCTTTCACTAGGGCCAGGGCAGGCTGCCCTTCCCCTGCCCTTCTGCCCTAGTCCTGAGACTCTCCAATGCCCCGAGCCTCTCCAATGCCTCAAACCCCTCACCCTCAGCCCCACAGCCCTCACCCCTGCACCCCCTCCTATCCCCAAACTCCGTCCCAAAGCCTGCACCCCCACCCCCTGCCGAAGCCTGGAGCCTGCACCGAGCACAGAGCCTGCACTCCAGACCCCCTCCCCCTTCCCCAAACTCCAGCCCAGGGCCTGTACTCCAGACCCCCTCCCCCACCCAAACTCCCTCCCAGAGCCTTAGGCAGTAAATCTAAGTGTGTGTTTTGTCCTTTGAGTGAGGTGCATTACTGAGTGTATATATTTATTAAAACTGCTTGGAAATGACTTCGTCAAAAAAAAAGAACACTCATGGAAGAAAAGAGTTTTCCAAGACAAATGGGAGAATTTATATTTTTTCACAGAGGTAAAAGAGAAAATTCAATGCCTTATTTGTCAGCAAACGATTGCTGTTCCCAAGGAGTATAACGTGCGTCGGCACTATGACACGATGCACCGTGAAAAATATGATGCATTCACCGGAAAAATCCGAGAGGAAAAAGTTCAGCAATTTAAAGCAGCATTTGCCAAGCAAAGAAATTTATTTTCAGGGATTAACAAGTCTAGCGAAGATTCAGTAAGAGCAAGTTTTGTGATAAGCGAAATGATAGCTAAATCATCGCAACCTTTTACAGAAGGCTTATTCATAAAAGAATGTCTTATGAAGGCCAGTGAAATTTTATGTCCTGATAGGAAGAAAGTTTTTGAAGGCATAAGCTTGTCTGCAAATACAGTTGCCTGCAGGATAACGGATTTAGCTGATAATGTGCAAAAACAATTGATTCAAATGGCAAAAGACTTTGAAGTATTTTCAATTGCTCTTGATGAGAGTACAGATGTATCAGATACCGCACAGTGTGCAGTGTTCATTAGAGGTGTGGACTGCAATTTGAATATAACTGAAGAATTGCTAGACTTAATGCCACTGAAGGGTACCACAACGGGACGTGACATATTTCAAGGATTGGAAGAGTGCATTGAAAAAGCTGCGCTGCCATGGAACAAACTCGTATCTTTGGCTACGGACGGTGCGCCATCAATGTGCTCTGAAAACATTGGTGTGGTTGGATTATTGAAGACCAAACTGAACAGCCTCAATATACCAGGAATTAGCTTCACCAGTATACATTGTATTTTGCACCAAGAAGCCCTGTATAGTAAAAGTCTACAAATGAAAGAAGTTATGGATGTAGTTGTTAAAACTGTTAATTTTATACGTGCACGAGGGCTGAATCACAGACAGTTCACTTCTTTTCTAGCAAGTATGGACAGTGAATATGGGGAACTTCTGTATCACACTCAAGTTAGATGGCTGAGTCGTGGAAATGTTTTGAAGCGTTTTTTTGCACTTAAAGAGGAGATTGATTCCTTCATGAAAATGAAAAACAAGGAGGTTCCACAGCTTGCTGATTCCACTTTTATCTGCAACCTTGCTTTTCTAACAGATGTAACTGATCACCTGAATGCACTGAACTTGAAACTTCAGGGTAGAAAACAGGTGATAACACAGATGTATGACAGTATTAAGTCATTCAAAGTCAAGCTTACTTTATGGGGGAAACAGCTGACTGCTGGCAATTTGGTCCGTTTCTCAACTCTGAATTCCTTAGGAAAAGTTGAACCCAAATCCTTGAAAGAATATGCAGAGATCATTTCTAACTTACACAAACAGTTTGATGTGCGGTTTAAAGATTTCAAGGCACTTGAACCACATTTTCAACTTTTTTCCACACCATTTGCTGTTGAAATTGACAATGTTGCAGAGGAAATGCAGATGGAGTTAGTGGAGCTTCAGTGTGACACGATTTTGAAGCAGAAGTATACAGACGTTGGAATTCCAGTATTCTACAGGTTTCTTTCACAAGAAAGATTTCCCATGTTATTCTCTGCTTCTGCAAGGATAATGGCAATGTTTGGAAGTACATATATATGTGAACAGTTTTTCTCTTCCATGAAGATTAACAAATCTGTGTTTAGGTCAAGGCTCACTGATGAACATTTGCAAGCAACACTGAGATTGGTTTCGTCTCAGGATATCAAACCTAATATTGATGCTCTGGTTGATGCAAAACGCTGCCAGCTAAGTGGCCAAAAATGAAATGACTGTCAAAATTAGCACTGACGTTTCACATTACAGTTAAAGAAGTTAATAAAAAAGTTAATAAATTGACTTTTAATAGCATACTATATTTTAATACTATACTACTATATTACTCTTCATTTTTTTTTTCTGCCTACCTCCAGGCGCTTCCCGCCGCCAAGCCGCCAAACAGCTGTTGGTGGCGCTTAGCACTTTCCAGGAGGGAGGGGGGAGGAGCGGGGAGCCGCGCGCTTAGGGGAGGAGGTGGAGAAGAGACAGGGCAGGGGTGGGGCCTCATGGAAGGGGTGGATTGGGGGTGGGGCCAGGGGCAGCAAGGGGGCGTGTCAGTGATGCGGCCCTTGGGCCAATGCACTAGTCCTCATGCGGCCCTCGGGGTCATTTGAGTTTGAGACCCCTGCCCTAGTTCTTGTATTATGGGAGTAAGTAAATAACTTTTCCTTATCTACTTTCTCCACATCATTCATGATTTTATATACCTCTATCATATTCCCTCTTAGTCTCCTCTTTTCCAAGTTGAAAAGCCCTAGCCTCTTTAATCTCTCCTCATATGGGACCCATTCCAAACCCCTAATCATTTTAATTGCCCTTCTCTGAATCTTTTCTAATGCCAGTATATCTTTTTTGAGATGAGACGAACACATCTGTACATAGTATTCAAGATGTGGGCATACCATGGAGTTATATAACGGTAATAATATAGTCAGTCTTATTCTCTATCCCCTTTTTAATGATTCCTAACATCCTGTTTGCTTTTTTGACCGCCTCTGCCCACTGCGTGGGCATCTTCAGAGAACTATCCACGATGACTCCAAGATCTTTTTCCTGATTTGTTGTAGCTAAATCAGTCCCCATCATATTTTATGTATAATTGGAGTTATTTTTTCCAGTGTGCATTACTTTACATTTATCCACATTAAATTTCATTTGCCATTTTGTTGCCCAATCACTTAGTTTTGTGAGCTCTTTTTTAAGTTCTTCACAGTCTGCTTTGGTCTTAACTATCTTGAGCAGTTTAGAATCATCTGCAAACTTTGCCACCTCACTGTTTACCCCTTTCTCCAAATCATTTATGAATAAGGTGAATAGGATTGGTCCTAGGACTGACCCTTGGGGAACACCACTAGTTACCCCTCTCCATTCTGAGAATTTACCATTAATTCCTACCCTTTGTTCCCTGTCTTTTAACCAGTTCTTAATCCTTGAAAGGACCTTCCCTTTTATCCCATGACAACTTAATTTATGTAAGAGCCTTTGGCGAGGGACCTTGTCAAAGGCTTTCTGGAAATCTAAGTACACTATGTCCACTGGATCCCCCTTGTCCACATGTTTGTTGACCCCCTCAAAGAACTCTAATAGATTAGTAAGACATGATTTCCCTTTACGGAAACCGTGTTGACTTTTGCCCAACAATTTATGTTCTTCTATGTGTCTGACAATTTTATTCTTTACTATTGTTTCAACTAATTTGCCTGGTACCGATGTTAGACTAATTGCCGGGATCACCTCTAGAGCCCTTTTTAAATATTGACGTTACATTAGCTAACTTCCAGTCATTGGGTACCGAAGCCGATTCAAAGGACAGGTTACAAACCATAGTTAATAGTTCCACAACTTCACATTTGAGTTCTTTCAGAACTCTTGGGTGAATGCCATCTGGTCCTGGTGACTTGTTAATGTTGAGTTTATCAATTAATTCCAAAACCTCATCTAGTGACACTTCAGTCTGTGACAGTTCCTCAGATTTGTCACCTACAATTTGGCAATGTTTAAGCTCCTTTCTAGGATTTGACTTCCACTTTTTAAAGGAAGTCTTTTTGTCTCTCACTGCTTCTTTTACATGGTTGTTAAGCCCCGGTGGCTCTTTTTTAGTTGTTTTACTGTCTTTCTTAAATTGGGGTATACATTTAAGTTGGGCCTCTATTATGGTGTCGTTAAAGTGTCCATGCAGCTTACAGGAATTTCACTTTAGTCACTGTACCTTTTAATTTCTGTTTAACTAACCCCCTCATTTTTGTATAGTTCTCCTTTTTGAAATCAAATGCCACAGTGTTGGGCTGTTGAGATGTTCTTCCCACCACAGGGATGTTAAATGTTATTATATTATGCCGTTTATTTTGAGCAACTGCAGTTATTCGGGAGAGTACAGACAGGCAGAGTTTCCCCTCCCGAGGTAGGTCTCGGTTAGATAAACAATTAAGGCAAGCATTTATACCTTTTGTGACATACAGTAAGGAGCAACAACTGCATTTTGTTTGTACATATTCCTTTCTGATAGCTTACTTCTCTCAGCAATTTCTGCTACAATCTGCATTCTATTCTTATCTAACACAAGGTCGAAAACCAGCATCTCTTACAGTTCTTTTCTGCTCGCCCACGCCCTGCTTAGAAGTCTCCCGTTATTAGCTGTTAGTTAGCCTGGTAAATATCAAGTCCCTGAGAAAACACAGTTATATGAAGCAAAACAAAATCACAAACAGAAATGTCATTGGAAATTCAAAAATTAAAAAGGAAAATGCAATTCCCATCACTTCATTGTATCTGGGCCATTCCTGTATTGAGAGTACCCGCTAAGGGCCCTGTGTGCTTATGGGAAACCTGGAGGAACTCATAGCAAAGCCTGAACATGAAACTCAACTGCTCCCAGGTGCCGCCATAAAACCCTTTCCCTGCTGTGATGTTGATGATTTTATGAAAATATGCTAATGAGTGTGAATATAATGTAACTGGAACATGCTTCATGCAAAAGGTCTCTTGTGCAGTATCATTACAAAGCTTATTATCTACTGTGTGTGTTCAGCCTATTTGTATGAACCGATCATTCCTGTATCTGAAGCTAGAAATATGAACTATAACTCTGAGGTCCTGTTGTAATGATGCAAAGTGTGGGCCATTAATAGTGGTTTGGACTCCTGATGGCTCCCATTAACCAGGACAGTTGACTGGAGATGGCTCTGTCCTGCACCATCTGTGAGTCAGGCCAGGAACAATGAAGGCTTGGGGTCTCACAGGGCATGTGACCATGTCATCTGGTACAGGAATCCATCTTAAACCTGGGGCTTTTCCCCAGGAGAGAGACAAAAGATTCCTGCCTTGTACCAAAGCTGTATAAGGGGGTGGAACAGAAGAAAGGGGGCTGCAGTCATGAGAAATCCCCTAGCTACCACCTGAGCTGGAACAAGGACTATACCAGGTGAAAAGATTGGGCCCAGACAAGAAATAAGTCTAGTCTGCAAAAGAAGCTTATTGGAAGATCTCTGAGGGTGAGATTTTATCTGTATTGAGTTTCATACTGTATTAGTCTTAGACTTGCATGTTTTTGTTTTATTTTGCTCTATGGAGAATACAAACTCCACAGAGAAGGAAAAGTTAATGCCTTAGAAAAATCTGTGTGTGTTAGAGTGTCTAGGAACCACTCTCCTATAGCTTCTTTACTCTGATTTCCTTTAGAAAATCTGAAGCAGGGAGCAGAAAACCATTGTCTTTTCTGAGGTGTGAGCTCAGGACCTACTGAGTACGAGACTGACATGCTGCCAACTATGCTAAGAAGGCCCAGGAAAATGTTTAGGCTCAGTGCATATAGGATTCTCCTACAGCAGTGACTGGAGCAGGGAAGGAGCTGGAAGAAGCAGAGAGATCTGGTGCCCACAGACCTGTCCTGGCATCTTTCTCAGCAGCAAAGAAATGAATTTGCCCTTCCAGTGAACAATCTGCTGGAACTAATGGCAGCACAGGGGCGATGTTTCTAAAGTATGCACCCACCTCTACATTTTAGAACTTACTCTCCTTTTTCTAGCATAGCACTTTGTGTATGAATTAGGCAAAACAAACTACACAGGTAAGAGAAACAAGGTCTTGAGAGAAAGCTTGAACTCATAACCCCAACAGATGGCCCCTCTGCACTAACCAGTTGCACCCCTGTAGATTTTTAAACACATTTGGGAAGCAGGCAGTTATCAGTCTCTGTGGTTCATACCTTTGCCTGGTAATTGAAAGGCTGCTGGTTCAAACTTAACTCAAGATGCGGCTTTTCAGCGATGAGACTCCAGTACATTTTAACAGGAAGAAAATCTCCTCTATTCTGGCTTTGCCCCTTTTGACTCCTTCTGCCCATCTTCTCCCCCTCCCCCAGTCTCTTTCCTTCCCCACTGGGGCCATGCAGAGAGGAGCCCCAGTCAGTCTCTGTCACAGAGAGTCTGTATCCCATAAAGGGAGGGAGGGGTCTCTCTAAAACACTGATAATGGGGAGGGGAGTGGTGTACGTGGTTAGGGGGAGACAGGATGGAGAACTAACAGTGGGGCACAGAGAGATTCCCCCAGATTGGGGAGATCCCCTGCTGCCCCCCATCAGCCAGCTGTGAGAAGAACAGCTGTGGTGGTGGGGGGGTCTCCACATGCTGCCCCCGCCCCAACTGCCAACTCTGCCAACTGTGGCAATGGGAGCTGCAGGGGTGGAGTCTGCGGGCAGCGGTGCGCAGAGACGCCCCCGGCCCTCCAGCTTAGGGGCTGCGGGTTGCTTTCGGGAGATGCCCGAGGTAAATGCTGCACCCCTCACCCTCTCCTGCAACCCCTGCCCCAGCCCAGACCCCACACCTGCACCCAACCTCCCTCCAAGAGCCTGCCCCCCACACTGCCTCCTTCAGCACAACCCCCTGACTGAGCCCAGACCCTGCACCCAAACTCTCCCAGAGCCCAACCCCTCTCTCTCCCACAACCAAACTCCTTCCCAGAGCCTTACACAGGTGTGTGTGGCAGGTGGGGCAGGACTTGGTCCCATTCTGGGCACCACCAAAAATTATACAAACCTGCCACCCCTGTCCAGCCCAATCTTCTGCTGATGCACCTCAGCCCACAACCGTGCAGTGTTTGAAGCTTTCATTGCTTAAATTCCAGGACACAGAGGGATTTCAGCTCCCCTTTGCCCAGAGGGAACCTTCACCCCACTCCTAACCAGGTTCTTGTCCATGGGATCACTGTAGGGGGGCTGGGTCCCTCGGTGTCTTTTCTCTCTCTAGGACAGGCCTGGGTGCAATAACTGGGGGCATCTGAGCACCCAGGACCTTCTGTGGGGCTGCCATTCCCCTTCCCCTTCTGTGGTCCCATCTGCCATTGACTCCATCCTTTTTTCTATCCATCGTCAGCACCATCCCAAGCCAGCAGCACTCGCCTCAAAAAGACAGAGAGTCCCATGGCACCTTACAGACTAACAGACCTATTGGAGCATAAGCTTCCGTGGGTGGATACCCACTTCGTCAGGTGAATGTAGTGGAAAGTTGCAGGGGCAGGTATAAGTATGCAGGCAAGAAGCAGGCTAGAGATAAGGAGGTTAGTTCAATCAGGGAGGATGAGACCCTCTTCTAGCAGTTGAGGTGTGATCACCAAGGGAGGAGAAACTGCTTTTGTAGTTGGCTAGCCAGGCACAGAATTCCCACTCCATTCATCTGACGAAGTGGGGATTCACCCACGAAAGCTCATGCTCCAATACGTCTGTTAGTCTAGAAGGTGCCACAGGACTCTGTCGCCTTTTACAGATCCAGACTAACACGGCCACCCCTCTGATACTCAAAAAGACAGTGTCCCCTGCTGGGAGTAAATCACTGACCTCTCTCTACCCTGCCCTCTGTTTCCTTGCCTCTCAGTCTGTGCAGATGGGACCTTTCCCTCCAGTGCTGCAGGATTCGCCCTTCTCATCTACCATTGTCCCAAGCAGCACAGCGGGTGGGAATCTTAAACGTACCGAGGTGACTTAGGAGCAGAACCCCCCCAGACCTTCCATGCAATTGTCACTTGCCCCTCACTGAGCAGGACTGAAACTGGTGCAGGGAGACTAGTGGGCCACATCCCCTCTGGGCATGAGCAAAGCAGCAGGGTGAAAAAATGATCATGGAGATGCTGGGGATTGAACCGAGGGCCTCATATATGCAAACCATGTGCTCAACCACTGAGCTACATCCCCTAGCAGGTTGTGTTTGCTAGGAATTACACTCAGAGCCCTCCTGTTTCCAGAGCATCCAGTGACCTATAAGCTTCACGAGAAGCCCGTTCCCCTCTCTGAGGACCAATCCTGCTCTCCTGGAGGTGACTTGTTCATAGGGGTCACTTTTCAGCAGGGCCAGATTCTATGTGTGGGGCAGAGAGAGTGGATGCCCTGGTCTCAGGGTGCAGAGATACACTCAGCCATCTCCCCTGCATTGGGTTGGGGGTGCTGCAATCGCCTGCTGCAAGGTCATGGTGGGGGATGCTGTGAGCAGCTCAACACCTCACTCTGGTGGCAGAAGTGGTGTGCGGAGCTCCAGGTGTTTCTAGGATCTGCTATTTCCACCTGCCTGTAAACTCCAGCTTTCCCCACACATTCACTGCGGTTCAATTGGGTCAGTTTCCATGGCTGAAGAGCAAAGAATGGCTCCCAGTTTCCCTTCTATCGGCAGCAGGATTAGCCTGTGTCAGTGGTTAATGAGGTGGATCTAGTTGTAGATTGTTGTTCGTTCCCCACCTTGACAATTCACACAGTCCCTTTCCCAGGCAGATTCCCAGTACCTCAGTGATCCTGGTAGCAGGGTTGGGTCCTGAGATTTTCAGGGTTCTTTTCCCCTCCACCTGGAGTGAACTCAGCTTTTCCCCATCCCAGACACTCCATGAAATAACAACAGCAGCATAAAGAAAGAGGGGAGGTAAAAGCAGCAAAGAATCCTGTGGCACCTTATAGACTAACAGACGTTTTGCAGCATGAGCTTTCGTGGGTGAATACCCACTTCTTTGGATGCAAGTAGTGGAAATTTCCAGGGGTAGGTATATATATGCAAGCAAGAAGCAAGCTAGAGATAACGAGGTTAGTTCAATCAGGGAGGATGAGGCCCTGTTCTAGCAGTTGAGTGAAAACCAAGAAAGGAGAAACTGGTTCTGTAGTTGGCAAGCCATTCACAGTCTTTGTTTAATCCTGAGCTGATGGTGTCAAATTTGCAGATGAACTGGAGCTCAGCAGTTTCTCTTTGAAGTCTGGTCCTGAAGTTTTTTTGCTGCAGGACGGCCACCTTAAGATCTGCTATTGTGTGGCCAGGGAGGTTGAAGTGTTCTCCTACAGGTTTTTGTATATTGCCATTCCTAATATCTGATTTGTGTCCATTTATCCTTTTCCTTAGAGACTGTCCAGTTTGGCCGATGTACATAGCAGAGGGGCATTGCTGGCATATGATGGCATATATTACATTGGTGGACGTGCAGGTGAATGAACCGGTGATGGTGTGGCTGATCTGGTTAGGTCCTGTGATGGTGTTGCTGGTGTAGATATGTGGGCAGAGTTGGCATCGAGGTTTGTTGCATGGATTAGTTCCTGAGCTAGAGTTACTATGGTGCAGGGTCCATAGTGGGAGGGAAAGAGTGGGAGGGAACATCTCACGGCCAGGGCTGGATGTGCCCAGAGCCCCCTGCTTGTCCATTGTTTCCATGGAATTTGGCCCCCTGCTTTGCACAAGGGACAGAGAAAGATCTTGCTGTTCCTGTGTCTGTGCAAAGAAAATTGTACTTCTGTATGAAAAGAGAGGCGGGAAATGGGCCCATGATCGATTAAGGATTAAGAGCAAAGGACAATGATGGGAAGGTTCACAATTGACTCAGTAGTTGCATACAAAGGTGTACGTTTGGCAGTTACACTGGGAAATTCTGGCTCCTTCTGAGGCTCAGGTTGGCCACCCCGGTCTAGGTGTAGAAGTTACAACGTTTAAACTTGAAAGAGGGGCCAATTTCCCCATCATTTCACACCTTTACACCCAAACACGATGACTTTCTGAATGAACCCTCCTCGTTCAGCCAGAAGATCTTGGGGTGGATGTAGGAGTCACTGGGTAAAAATCTCTGGACTCTGTTCTGAATCAGGTCAGAGCAGAGGTACCTAGTGATCTAGTCTGGCTGTAAAATCTATAGATCAACACCATTAATATGAAATTAATCCTCAGAAACGGCTGTTCCCCAGCCAGACCCCAGCCTGTTGAGGAAGGGAAGAAGGAAGATGTCCTTCTCCCCCTGGAGGAACTGGGCTCTGCGCTTTGGACAGAAAGGAGGGGAAGGAAATGGCCACACGATGGCAGCAGAACCTAAGAAATGAAACACAATAGGCTTATGTCCACACTGCAATGTAACACCCAGGGCCGCCCCATACCAGCTCAGGCTCCCGGGGCTTGGGCTGTGGGGTGGTAAATTTGCAGTGTAGACATCTCGGCTCAGGCTCAATAACGGGCTCTGAGACCCCACAAGGCTGGGAGGGAGTGTAGCAAGTAAAAAAGGTAGAACGGCAGTGGAGTATTACCCTAGTCTTAATGGCATTTCTCCATCGGTCTGTCTGCTTTGGGGCAGGGACAATAACACATCCTGCTGCATTCGTTATTTCAAAGGGCGGTTTAGGATTTTCATTCTCACACATGGTGCACGAAGCAGGACTCAACCCTCAGTGTAAACTAAATGAGCCGCCCATAGATTCTGGCAACCACAATGAGCATTTGGTGTGAGAGCTCAGACCTGCCCCTGTCCCAGAGGGTCGGGGTCATCTGTGAGGGGACTGGACCACTGACCTATCAGCTCCTAACTCCCAAACTTTCAGTAACTCTATCCTCAGTGCCTGTGAGTGTAATTTAAACCATCAAAAGAGTCATAGTGGGCTAGACCATAGTCTGGACTTCGGGTCTGGAAAAGAGCTGGCACAATCCATAGACCAGGTTGTTATATAAAATGCACATGGATTTGAACCCTTCACATACAGTAATGGGAAAGTTCTTGGTTCAGGCTTGTAGCAATGATGGAATAAACTGCAAGTTCAAATCAAGTCTCTGGAGTCAATCTGCAGCTGGGATGGGTCATTCAGTCCCTTGTGTAGAGCTTCAGTTTGTAGCAAAGTCCCTCCAGAGGTATGAAGCAGGATTGAAGACAAGATGGAGACAAGGCATCAGCCTTTTATAGTCTCTTGCCATGTGGTCTTTGCTTTCTTTGTCCCAAGGACACTCTATCCAGCACGTAGCATAGAAAAATATTAGAGTTCTGTCCATAGGCAGGTCCCTGCATACCTTGCTGAGTCACAAGGCGTATCTGCCTTCTCTCAGTGGGTCGATTGTATAGTTGATGGTCCTTAATGGGCCATCAAGCAGGCTAGGCAGAACTGACTCCAACTTGTCTGGGGTGTTCCCCGGAAGCAGAGCACAAGTTTGAAATATGGACAGAACAGAGCCAATACTTATAACGTCAACTACAAAAATGATACACATCTAGAGATAGCATCATTATAATCAGCCAATCAGAACCTCTCCATAGACCCCTTACATGACAACCTTTCTACAATATTGGCTGCAAATATAGCACAGCGGTCGCAACGGTGATCTATACAGTTACAAATTATGTCAATAACATCACAGGAGGTGACATGGCATCAGCGAGACTGATAGTGGAATATTGCCTCCAGTTTTGGTGTCCTCATTTGAAAAAGATGTTGTGAAACTGGAGCTGGGGCAGCAAAGAGCCACCAAATGTCCTGAGGGCTGGAGAAAAATGCCTTCTAGTGAGCTATTGAAAGAGCTCAACCTGTTTAGCTTATCAAAAGAAGATTGAAAGGTGGCTTCATTGAAGTGTTGAAGTGCCATATTGGAGAGAAAATAGTGGGTATTAAAGGGCTCTTGAACCGAGCAGAGAAAGGCATAACAAGATCCAATGGCTGGAAAGTGAAAAGAGACAAATTCATATTGCAACTAAGGCACAAATATTCAACAGCGAGGATGATTCATCACAGGAACAAGCTACCAAGGAAAGTGGTGGATTCTCCATCTCCTGATGTCATTTCATAAAGACTAGATGCCTTTCTGGAATGTGTTTGCCCCAAAAGTAGTTATTGTGTCACACAGGAGGCCTGTGATATGCAGGGGGTCAGATTAGATGCTCTAATGGTCTCTTCTGGCCATAAAGTTGACTCATTTCTGAAAAACTGAGTGTAGCATTGGGAGCAGCGTCTGATGTTTCCCTGTCTAGCCGGCTTGCTGCCTAGAACGAACGCTCCTTGAGTGGGGTGATCCACAGGGAGTAGCTCAAACCTGCAAAGTGCCTGGCCAGGGGCAGGACATTAGCACAGCAAGGGAGGGGTGTGGCAGTGACATCACAAAGGCCTTTTGCAGGACCTCAGCCTATTGGTCCACGGTGGTGGGGAGGTGGTGACCTCACAGAGAGATGCTGACATCAGCCAGGCAGGACAGGGGCGAGGGGCCAGGGAAACCTCAGAGACCCCTGTGGCTTTGCTTCAGCAAGTCTCCTTCTCCAGGCCTCTCTTTGAGGACTGAGAGAGTATTCGGGTTCACGGATGTGAGCGTCAGGAGGAACCTCTTTCGAGTTTTCTCCTTCCCTTGTAGTGATTTTGCTAGAAAACAGCCATCCCTGTTTAGAAGGTAAGAGCCTCCTCAAGGTTTGAAACCTGTTCAGTCTGATCCATCTGGTGAGAGTTGAATTCTAGGCATGGAAAACACGAGCTTAAGGAGGCAGAATTTTATTGCGCACCTGGGATTTTGTCCCTTAGAATCACTGGGGACATTAGGGTTTGTCCTTTTTGTTTCACCTTTTCCTCCATCCCTCCCTCCCTCCTTTCTCTTCGTCTCTTGCTTCCTTTGTCCTTTCTCCTGTTCCCCTCCTAACACCAGGAGGGGAGTGTGTGTGTTTGTGTGTGTGTGTGTGTTGCGGGGGAGTGCTCTGCAGCTCCCACTGTGGGAGGTCCACCCAAAAATGTGGGGCTGAAATAGTGCTCGGGCAGTGATCCCCACCAGTGACCTGGGCCATCCTTTGGGCTCTCTGGTGAGAACCCTCAGCCTCCCGTCCTCGGTCTCTACCCTGATTGGCTGAGCAGGCGGTTATTGACAGGGACGAGACTCAGGTCCTTGTTGGTCTCTTTTAAGACCAAGTAAATAAGTCAGAACCAGTTACATGTTTGATAAATTTTGCTGCTTCTCTGGAGGGCCACCCAGAGAATTCAGGGGGCCTGGGGCAAAGAAATTTTGGGGGCCCCTTCTATAAAAAAAATTGCAATACTATATTCTCCTTGGGGCCCTTGCAGGGCCCAGGGCAAATTGCCCCACTTGCTCCCCCCCCACGGGCGCCCCTGGGAAAAATAAACCTTCCGCATCTCGGCACAAACCCAGTTTTGAGAAAACTTCTTTACAAGGTATCACTGGTTCTCAGCATCAGCTAGTGCTAACAGGCACTAAAGCTCATTAAAAAGGTTGGACAAATATTTTCCATCAAAACTTTTTCTGGATCGAAAACTAGGGGTTTTTAAAAACCAGAAAAAAAAATCACGGACAATGTCTGCTTTCCTTCAAAATTTGTTGTGGTTTGTTTTAATTGAAAAGCTGAAATTAGTCTGCCAAAACCTGAACGAGGTTTGAGGTTTGAGGTTTCAGAAGTATGCTGCTTGCTGTATTTGATTGTTTAAAGAAACAATAAAAAAAATTCTGCTTAAAAAAAAAATCCAAAACTTTTGAACCGCCTCAGCTTGTAACCAAACACCTGAGCCCATCCAGGCAGAGATTTTTCCAGGTTTCTGATACTCTGCTGGCTTCCTTGACTCATATCTGTCTCCATAACTTTGGGTTCATTTAGGTTAGAACATAAGAACAGCCATACTGGGTCAAACCAAAGGTCCATCTAGCCCAGTATCTGTCTACCGACATTGGCCAATGCCAAGTGCCCCAGAGGGAGTGAACCTAACAGGTAATGATCTCCTGCCATCCATCTCCACTCCCTGACAAACAGAGGCTAGGGACACCATTCCTTACCCATCCTGGCTAATAGCCATTAATGGACTTAATCTCCATGCATTTATCTGTTTCCTAGAGACTGGCTCCATGGGGTCCCTCACACACTGGAGACGGTTACTGTGGGTTTTTCTTTACTATAGCTTATGTACATACTCCACAAACTGAGCATTTGAGCTTGTTCCAGAATCTGGGATGAGCCTATATTGTCAAAACTGAAATGCTCAAAATAGCACATGCATGTAAATGGACACAGGGTGCTAAAATTAAATTAACCTAGGGTTCTCAAACTGGAGGTCAGGACCCCTCAGGGGGTCACGAGGTTATTACTGGGGGTCGTGAGTTGTCAGCCTCCACCTCAAACCCCGCTTTGCCTCCAGCATTTATAATAGTGTTAAATATATAAAAATGTGTTTTCAATTTATAAAGGGGGGGGGCACATCAGAGGTTTGCTATGTGAAAGGGGGCACCAGGACAAAAGTTTGAGAACCACTGAATTAACCCCTCTGGAGCCTCAGGGAATGCAGGGGAGTGGGGGTCTCCCTTGGTAGGGTTGGGAAGGATATTGCTCTTCTCATGTTATCCCTCCCCCAGTGGCTAATTTTAAATGAAGCTCCCCTCCCCTGACATGAATCTCCCTATGGCACTGAAATTACATACAGACTATAATTTGGCATTTGAGAAGTGAAAGGGATGGGAGCCCTAATGGAAAAGCTCACAGCTTGGCTCGTCTGCAAGCCTCAAACTGCTGAATGAGCTTTAGGGTAGGGAAGGCTGTGCCTCCCAAACAGCCTGGCCCTGCCCCCTATCTGATCCCCACTCATCCTGCTCCTTGTCCCCTCACCATCCCACAGAGACCCCCACCCCTGTCCCTTGACTGCCCCGACCCCTATCCACCCCCCCGCTGAGTGCTGACAGACCCCCCCTCCAGAACACCCACAATCCAACCCCCCCATTCCCTGCCCCCCCTCCCTGTGCCCTGACTATCCCCAGGACTCCCTGTCCCTTAGCCAACCCCTCTGGCCCCAGCCTCTTACCCCCGGCTCCCTCCTCACCCGGAGCTTCAGCGCCTTGCTGAACAGCTGCAGCGTGTCTCCCGTGGGGCCTGAGCTCTGCCCCGCTCAGAGCCGCATGGGGAGGGGGTGGGGCTGTGAGATCCACGCCGAGCGGAGGGAGCTGAGCTCAGCCTGAGCTCGCAGTCCTTCCACTTCACCACGCAGCTCTGAGCGGGGCGGGGCTCAGGGGTCCTGCCGGAGCCACGCTGCAGCGGTGTCCAGGGACGCTGTTTGACGCGCTAAGGCTCCAGGAGCTGGGCGGAGACGGGGGTAAGGGGCTGGGGCGGGAGCCTCCGCTGTTCTATTGGGTGCCCCTGTGGAGCCCGGGGCCCGGGGCAAATTGCCCCACTTGCCCCCCACTCTGGGCGGCCCTGCTTCTCTGCATTAATGGTCTCTGAGCAGTTCATGATTCTCTCTAACATTGCAGTTCTCCTCAAATACTTGCTGAATAATTACTGTCACTGTTGTTGGTCTGGAGCTCATCTGAGAGCACTTTATTCAGGTCATTCAATGTCTGAAATTCAAGATCCGATGGTTAGTTTGAAAATCTGAGCTCTTGGGTCCTATTCCCAACTCTGCCACTGACTGGCCATGTGACCTAAGACAAGTCAATTCTCCTTTCTCAGCCTTAGCTTCTCCCTCTTTCAAGTCGGGATAATAATGATCCGCTCCTACCTACCTCACGATGCGTGGAGGCAGGGCCGGCTCTAGGTTTTTTGCCGTCCCAAGCAAAAAAAATTTTTGGCTGCCCCCACCTCAGCCCTGGGCTCCCCCCTGCACCTCCCTGCCACCCCAGACCTGGGCTCTGCCCCCTCCACCCACACCCCCTGCCACCCCAGCCTTGGGCTCTCCCCCCCACCTGCACTCTCCTTCCACCCCAGCCCTGGGTCAATGGTAACTTGCTCCCAGGGTGGGTCATTCAGCAGGAATTTTGGATGTGCACAGAACACAGACAGGATTGGTTCCCATATGGTTACAGAGCTGCAGTAAAGTTTTCAGCTTGTGTGATTGGAGGAGATCTGGATGCATATTATAAGACTGTCCTCCATAAATGAGGAAAAGTTGAGGTGCCTTTATTATTCTTTTGTTCCACTCTTTCTTTCTCTGGGGAATTTGCCAATGCAATATCACTGTCTTCCTTTTAAACAAATAAAACAAAAACAAACAAAAAGGCAATGGCTGTTGAAAATTGCAATTCCAGTCCTAATAACCCCTGGGAAACATTTCTTGCTCAAATGTATCCTACTTTTTCTACAGCAAATGACAGTGGATCAGCCTATTTGATTTGGGAGAAATGAAGTAACAGCTGCCCAAACTGAGCTGGAGCACTTCTGGATGTTGAGGTGTTCAAATCTGGAAGGCAGGTGCTAGATTCCCTTTCTGAACATTAACTAAATCTGGAAAGGAAAAGTCAATATGTGCTTCCACGGCTCAAGAGTGGAAATCCTCCTACGTGCCTGGTGCTGTATCTAGAGCTGCCCAGGTCCCATAAAGCCTCCCCTCCCTCACTTTTCATTTTAAATTCTAGTGGGATCCACGTACCTCCCTTGCCAGGCTTCAGCTAGAGAGGGGCCCTGGCCATTCAGTCCCCCCAATTCCTTCTTTGGGGGCTGCCAGGTGAGGTCACACCAGTATCCCTCAGCCCGTCTGAGGATGTCTTCTGAAGGGGATGTCTGTGGCAAAGCTTTCTAGTCCAAAACGTTGGTGGCTGGAGGGGGGCTCCATTTTCAGTAGTTTAATGTTTGGTACTGCAGTGAGTGACTGCTGGGTGCAGTGATATAGTGACCCCTGGGTCTTTGAATGAGGCTTTACACTTGGGGGGGTGAGGGGGCAAGTGGGGAGCAGGTGGGCGAGCGGGTGGGCAAGTGGCAGGTGGGCACAGAGGTGAGCAGTGAGCCAGCAGGGGCTCTAGGGGCGGGCAGGGGGGTTTCTGGCAGGGGAGGGAGGAGATGAAAGGAGGTGAGTGGTGGGTGGGGGACTGACTAGCAGGAGATGCAGCAGGCCAGTGGGGGGCTAGGGAGTGAAGAGGGGTGTGACGGTGAGATCTGGACACCCTATGGGTGCCATTTCTTCCCCCTCCCCCGTCTCCCAAACCTTCCTTTTCGGCCCACAGCTGTTACAGTGAGGAGGCGCTGGGGAAGGAGGGTTTGTTTCTGTGGGGCGGGCGGTGCTGGGGGGGGGGTGTTTCCACAGGGATGGGTGGCACTGGGGCAAAGGGAGTTGGATGGGTCGGGAGTTCTGGGGGTCCTGTCAGGGGTGTGGATAAGGGTCAGGGGGACAGGTAGGGGGTAGGGTCCTAGGGAGGCAGTTACAGTGGGGGGGTCCCAGGAGGGGGCAGTCAGGGGACAAGGAGCAGGGGGGGTTGGGGGTTCTGAGGGGGGGCAGCCAGGGGGCAGGAAGTGGGAGGCAGTGGATGGGGTGGGGCTAGGGTGGGACTCCCTGGGTGCACACCCTAATGAAATGTGCTGCACACGCCTATGGTCACGGGGGTGAGCTACTTGCATCCTTTTCCTGTTCGTGCCATTTCTTTCCGTCTCAAAACCTGATAACAATTCTCTCTGGTTCTTCCCCTTCTCTCTCCCCTCCCCACACGTGGCTAGAAAATCCAAGGAGATTCCCTCGTTTTCCCTAAAATTATTGACTCTCTAGTCTCTCATTTTCCCTATTTTCTCCATAATTCTTAAATTCTCCTCAGCTTTGGGATGTGAACCCAGCCCGTTTTATCTGCAGCAATTTGTCCTTCGGTAGGTGGAACTTGCTGTCCTGTGTCACTCCCCGAGCGTGGGTGGTGGTTAGTGGGTGCTGGCTGGGGGAGCCCGCAGACACGGCTGCCTCTGGGGTGGGAGATGGGGGGGGCGATCTCTGCCAGCGACAGGACATGGCCGCACAGGAGGGGACGGGAGGAGCCAGTGTCCCTATGGGGCCTGCCCAGCCCCTTTGGTTCTGCTCCTTTCCAGCATTTTGTTCAGAGACTTTATTACTGGGGAGGCTGAAAAATCTCCCTGTGGGCTTAGCCTGGCAGGAGGGACCAGGTCTCCCCTGCAATAAAGAGATGGAGCATGTTCCCAGCATGGCAGAACCTAGGCTGTGTCTCTGCAGGGAAAGATCCTGGGGGAATCGTGATGTGACATGAACTAAAGCCTGTTCTGAAACCTCTGCAACTGCCCTTCTCGCCCTGCCAGGCTGCAGGATGTCGTCCATGTTTCGCTCCTGCTCGTCCC
>RQSS01111515.1:0-10102 GCA_003846335.1 Cuora mccordi
ATCAACTTTGTTTCACGTTACTTACCACTTTGCAAGGCCAATTTTAGTCTTTCTTTCAGCTAGACCTTTCAAAACACACCCTAACCATTCCCATTAAAAATAGGTAATAATTAGAGATATACCAATCTCCTAGAACTGGAAGGGACCTTGAAAGGTCATTGAGTCCAGCCCCCTGCCTTCACTAGCAGGACCAATTTTTGCCCCAGACCCCTAAGTGGCCTCCTCAAGAATTAAACTGACAACCCTGGGTTTAGCAGGCTATCCCTCCCCCTACTGAGCTATCCCTCCCATTGTTGCAGATATCAAGGGTAGGTGTCAAATTTTCATGTTGGAGTTTGTGAAACAGGTGAAACAGAGATTATCACCAAACATCCAGGTGATTGAATCACTTCCAGCACTAAGTCCTTCTGCTGCACACAGCCCGGCACGAGCTAGATTGGTGAATATCTCATATATGCCATTGGATTGTGAACACCTTGGACAATTGGAGTAGCAGTGGAGAGTTTTGCCTATGGTTCACTGTCCTCATACTCAGGACAACCAAGTTGAGCAGTTTTGGGTTAAAGTTGTCAGACACATGGATGCCGCTGGGGACAAAGACTTTAATGAACTTGGCTTGTTTGCTCTTTCGTTGCTGTCCCTACCTTTTTGCAACACTGCAGTTCAAAGACTGTTTCTCAGATGAACTTAATAAAAACAAAACTGCACAATAAGATGCAAGAGGAACTTTTATAAAACATTCTTCATGTTTGGGCGTATATGCAACGAGACAAGTTCTCTTGTGAACAGTTTGCATCAACAAAAGAAACACTGATGTAGGACCAGCACCAGAAGCATTCTATTTCCAACGAAGACAGCGAGGATGAAATGTTTCATTTTTGTGACTAACAGTAACATACTAATTCCACACAACGTATGGAGATTGACTACCATTATTGAATGCCATTAGAAATAACTACCATATTAATTTTACTATTGTTTTTGTTCTACATAGATTTTGGTTTCCTTTTGAGTTATTTTATCACCATCACTCTGTGTTTCTGTTTGAAACATTTACCATTCCTCAATCAGGCTACAAATACCAGTAGGGGGGATTGAATTTGATTTTCATCTCATAGCTTTGTTCCTAAGGTGGACAAACTCGTTATGCCTTGTAGCTTTTTTTTTCAATACTAAATATTTAATTTGTACTAGGTATCTAATGAAAAATTTCATTTGCTACTCAATGTACATACCAATGTGTTGTTAAAAAAAAGCTTTGTTACCTCCCCTCCGTCACATCAGCACCGAGCCAGAATGGGGTGGAAAATCAGGGTTTGCGGTGACCAATGGCATCCCATCCCCTCTGCATCAGGCACCCACATCAATGTGGCCATGGCCAGATACCACATGGCCCCCTGGGACTAGGTGGCTGCTGAGCCAGCTGGCCTCAGTAGCTGAGTCACATCCAGCCCTGGGCAGCAGCCTCATTGTGATAGCCACATGCATGCCTTACTCAGGGACTGTGAAAGAGTGTGATCCCATTGAGGAGACACAAGAGATCCTAATGAATCATCAAAGGCCTGCCTAACCCCTGCGCTGGGCAATGACCCAGGGCAGGTCAGTTTCTGAGGGGACATCTTCCCCACCTCAGTGAGACTGAGGAACTCCCTAGGTGGATACCCAGACAAACTCCCTATTTTAATGTATATTCAAACTTTATTGTATATTCCTATTTTAACAGCAGCAAAGAGTCCTGTGGCACCTTACAGACTAACAGACATACTGGAGCATGAGCTTTCCTGGGTGAATACCCACTTCGTTGGATGCATGTAGTGGAAATTTCCAGGGGCAGGTATATATTAGCAAGCAAGAAGCAGGCTAGAGATAATGAGGATAGTTCAATCAGGGAAGATGAGGCCCTCTTCTAGCAATTGAGGTGTGAAAACTGCTTTTGTAGTTGGCCAGCCATTCACAGTCTTTGTTTAATCCTGAGCTGATGGTGTCATTCGACGAAGGGGGTATTCACCCACGAAAGCTCTGCTTCAATACATCTGTTAGTCTATAAGGTGCCACAGGACTCTTTGCTGCTTTTACAGATCCAGACTATAATGGCTACCCCTCTGATCCTATTTTAATGTATCTTCCGACTTTATTACTAACTCTTTAATACAACAATTGATGAAAAATCTAGGTTGCTTTCTACCACTTTGTTTGCTGTTCACCAAGCTTGGAGTAGATCATCTAACTTTTGGAAACATCCTACTAGGGCAAGGCCCCGTGAATTTATACAGTTACCCCACTACAACTAATAAACTAGAAACTGACTTTAACCAGAAGTGAAACTGACACTTTCACAGCACTTTCATGGTATTGCCAACCCCAGAGATTCAAAAATCAGGAATCAGGCTCACCAAAATTCATGAGATTATGTAAACATAATAGATTTGGTGATCTTTTTATTCGCCATCTGCTTTTTAAGCTTTGAGAGTGCTCTGAGGTCACATTTTGAAGCTTCCTCCACAGCCATGAGGGCTAGAAACTTCATTTTCTTTAAGACCTCCATGACTTCAGACCAGTGCCAGACGTTCTATACAAAATGGGGAGTTGGCAGGAGTCCGCCCTCCCACCCACCATGTTGCCTCTGGTCTAGACATCAGAGAAGCCACGTGGAAGAGTCCCAGGGGAGTGTGAGAAGTAACTGTGGGTCCTGCATTTGGAGGTGAAGGGACCTAGGTGAGCTGTGTTTTGTCTGATTGTATCACTGAGGGGTGTGCGGCTGGATCTCAAGAAAAGACCTACGATTTCGGTAAACCATACAGAGCACATTTTTACTATTGTGTATGTATGCTTAAGTATCACTCAGTAAATGTCGTGTGTTTTCTGGATAGGGTCTCCTAGTCTCTAAATCAAAGCCCCTCGGTGCAGAACCCCACCCTTACCAGCAGGGTAACACCATGAAGTCACAAGCCCTCATCAGACTCTCCCTGGCACTGGCCAAAACAGCCATTAATTGACCCGGGAGGATGACATTCCATAAGAAGTTTCCCTGCAACTATGGGGGGGGGTCTGTTTCTGTTCCTTAGCTATCTTACACACCTGGGCAGTGTTCCTCTGGACAGTCTCACTGACTCCTTGAACGCCTTTTTTAGTACAGACAGATCGATACAGCAGTGTCCCTGTCATAAATATACAGCTAAGGGTAGCATAAAATCCCTCCTGAGCAACTGTACTGAATCCTTACCTATAAGAGGTTAAGAAGATCAAATAACCTGGTTGGCACCTGACCAAAAGGACCAACAAGGAAAGAAGATATTTTTAAATCTCGGTGTGTGTGTGTGTGTTTGTGGTCTCTTTGTTGTTCCCTCTCTGGATGGAGAGGGAACCAGGCAGGAAAAAACGTCTCCTGAAAACATACCTAAAATGAGCATCTAAGCTTACAAATATTGTAAGTAAGGGCAAGAAAATGTGTTAGATTATCTTTTGTTTTAGCTTGTAAATTTTCCCTATGCCAAGAGGGAATTTTATTCCTGTTTTTTTGTAACTTTGAAGCTGAGCCAATAGGGGAATCCTCTGTGTTTAAAATCTTTTTATTACCCTGTAAAATTACCTTCCATCCTGATTTTGCAGGTGTGATTCTTTTTCTTTTTCTTTAAAAACCTGAATGATTTTCAGTGTCCTACAGACAAAGGGTCTGGTCAGTACTCACATTATTCTCAAGCCTCTTCAGGAAAGGAGGTGAAGGGGCCTGGGGGAATATTTTGTGGAACTAGGGACTCCAAGTGACCCTTTTCCTCAATTTTTGTGTAAATCACTTGGTGGTGGCAGCAATACCGTCCAAGGACAAGGAAAGGAACCCTGACAGTCCCCATTCTGCTCCCAAGCTTAAACCTTTCACAAACATGCTCATTTCTGTTTCCCCGTTTTGTCCCTGTCAAGGCTGTTTCCTCACTTGGACACTTTGAGTGCAGAAGGTGGGGGCCCGCAAAAGACCTTAAAAGTACTTGCCACCTATTACTTGAATTAAAACTCCCCAAATTTACAGATTCCCTGGCCTTGGACTGTTATTGCTGCCACCACCCAAAAAAGCAAAAACCTCCTTGAGAACCCAGGAAATTGCATTGGGGAATTCCTTCATGTGAGGTGCCCTCAAGCTCTTTTAACCTTCCCATCTCTGGAGAGATCTTGAAAAAAAAAGTTCTGTTGATACCAACTGAGAAATGTGGAATTTTATTTCCTCTCAGTCATTTGGCTGAGCAGTCTTAGACACGTGCACACAGAACCTCCACCTTCTAGGACACAGGGTATCAGATCATGTTCTTAAAACAGTGATTTTCTTGGTTGCTAGGTGTTATAGCACAATTACAAAAAAAGTTTTAAAGCACAGAGAGTTGCTTCCTTGGGATTCAGCTTGTAAATTTACTGTACAAGCGGGAAGTTACATGTGCTCAGCACAGAGAATCCAACAAACTCAAAATAAAGAAATAACCTGATCACAATCCAGATATAGCAGTTGTTTGATTCCTTTATCACTGTGTTCTCCCCCGAGCAGGGCATAACAACGTAATACACCAGAGTGAGTGGAGAAGTCCCATTGTACTAATTCTGACACAGGATAGCACAACCACTTTTCTGCATCAATTTCTGAAAGATCGACACGGTATTGAAATTTGAGGATTACCTGATGCAGACAGGAGATGAAATATCAGAACAGTTTGAGCCTCCAGATATATAACCATTTGAAACCTTACAAAGGGATATTGGCAAATCCCTTTGATGCCAGGATCCTGGGAGAAGAAAGCCTTTCCCACACCCTTTGGCATCACTTAATTTGCCCTTCACAGAGTGGCATTGACTTTGCAGAGGCTAATGCACTGTATATTACAACTGCATGGGCAGTATGCAGCAGTACACTGCGCCGATCAGTTGAAAATAGTTTTTGGTTCGGTATCTTGTGGTAATGTAGACACATACAGTGCAGATGGAAGTACATTAAACACTGGGGAAAAAAACCCATTGTCAATTGCTAGGCTGAACAACTCTGTGCAAGTCTCAGTTTGCCCTGACAATGTGAGTCCCTGGTATCAGCCACTCATTTCTTCACTCCCGGGGGAGGCTCTCAGGCTGAAGTTCTCCAAGGTCTATTTACTGCTCATCCCACTGCTCACAGAGCCAAGGGAGTTTTCCAGGAGTCCTGCCCAACCTGAGAGTCTGCAGGGAATGTACAGGGGAATCATAAAGATCGCTGCCTAGCACGTCAAATAGATTTCTTCCCTCTGCTGAGCGGGATTACGGTGAGTTGCCTGTTTCTGCACTAATGTTAGTACTGAGGGCTCAGGAAGGGTTCCAAGGTTCAAGTCGAGAACCATCTGGGCAGGAATTCACCAGCACGGTGACGTGAACTGTTTAGTACTGTTAGAAACATCAAAGGATTTACCTGATAACATTGAAACTACCAATATAATGGGAATAGTTTAGACAAATATTTGTTTTTAAGAACATCCATTGTCTCTTACTGTGTCCCTCTATCTGTCTCAGTAGTTTCCTTTTTTGGGCCATGTGATTTTTCTCTGGTTCATTCATTTTCTCCAATTCAGCAACTTCACTGACCTACTAGGAAGTGCAGCCAAAGCCTCTGCAGTGCGTATCTGTGTTACCAAAGGGTTCACAACAAGAATGGGCCACACACTGGCCAGATTCTGCTCTCTCATTCGACCATCACTGGGTGACTCCAGATTGATGCTGGCCTCTCTGAGAGCCAAATAGGGCCCATGTGTTTTGGAATCCCCATCTTTCATGCCTGGTCTCAGAATGCCACATAAAGCAGAGTTTCCTTCATGGCAATGTCAGCAATTGCCAACACGGAAAAGCAGCCTCAAGAAGAGGGGTCTGGGTTTCTAAGGGGCTGCAATACGTTAAAACTTTGTGTCGCTTCGAGGAGGAGTTACTCACGCTGGCTCCTTTTGTCTCCACGTCCTCTGTCCCTCCCACCGGGTCTGTCCCTCTCTCCTTCCCTGCACAGGCTGAGCTGCTGCTGGGTTCCCTTAACCCCCGGAAAGGCAGTTCAGGCTGATCTCCCCCTTTTCCCCAGTGCAGGCAGACACTGAGTTTAACCTCATCTTAGGTGATATTTCTGTGAGCTGTTGCTGTGGGGTCTGGCACCTGAGTGAGGGGTATCTCTGAGTGGCAGGGATGGACGTTGTGGGGACCTGCCCTGGCAAGCCACAGAACTGCAGTCAGGTTGTCACAACCTGGATATTCTAAAACAGATTTAAAAGTAGCCATACTTGAACAAAAAAACTTCAGAAACAGACTTCAAAGAGAAAGTGCAGAACTAAAATTCATTTGCAAATTTAACACCATTAATTCGAGCTTGATAAGGGACTGGGAGTGGCTGGCTCGTTACAGAAACAGCTTTTCCTCTCCTGGAATTGACACCTCCTCATCAATTACTGGTAGTGAACTACATCCACCCTGATTGAATTGGCCCCATCAATACTGGTTCTCCACTTGTGAGGTAACTCCCTTCTCTTCATGTGCCTGCATCTGTAACTTTCACTCCACGCATCGGTAGAAGTGAGGTTTTTTACTCATGAAAGCTTATGCCCAAATAAATCTGTTAGTCTTTAAGGTGCCACCAGATTCCTTGTTGTTCTTGTGGATACAGACTAACATGGCTACCCCCTGATTCTTATCAAATATAACTATTTGTTATAATTGTTATAAAGCGTGTAACCCCCTTGCTGTGCTTCTCTCTCTTCACAGGAACTTTGATAATTTCTGACCCTGATCAACTAATCGACCACCTCATGGCAGATTTCAACCTCACCCCCTCTGACCCTTCAACATTCATCCTAAATGGCATTCCTGGGCTAGAAGCTGCCCACATCTGGATTTCCATCCCTTTCTCTATGTTCTTTGCAATTGGCCTGTTGGGAAATTTCATGCTTCTGTTTGTTGTAAGCAAAGAGCAGACCCTGCACAAGCCGATGTACCTGCTACTCTGCATGCTGGCGCTCACAGACATTGCCACATCTACCTCTGTCGTGCCGAAGGCACTGTGTATATTTTGGTTCAGTTTGAAAGGCATTACTGTGGGTGGCTGCCTCACCCAGATGTTCTTCCTTCATGCAGTTTCTATTATGCAGTCAGCCGTCCTCGTGACAATGGCCTTTGATCGTTATGTTGCCATATGTAACCCTCTGAGATATGGCACCATCCTCACTAATGCACGAATAGCTAAGCTCGGGCTCTTGGGTTTGACAAGAGCTGTTCTCTTCATTCTGCCTCTGCCCCTGCTCCTGAGCAGGCAGCCATTCTGTGCCAACCGCATTATCCCCCATACGTATTGTGAGCACATGGCTGTGGTGAAGATGTCATGTGGGGACGTCTCAGTCAACAGGATGTATGGCTTGGTGATAGCATTTGTAGTTTTAGGGTTAGACTTGATGCTCATTGCCCTGTCCTATGGTCTGATCCTCAGGGCCATCCTCAGAATCTCCTCCAAGAAAGCCCACGAGAAAGCCCTCAACACCTGCACAGCCCACATCTGTGTAATGCTGATGTCTTATCCTCCCTTCTTCTATTCCACTCTGACACATAGGTTTGGTCAGGGCATCGTTCCCCACATTCATATTATCTTGGCCAACCTCTATTTCCTCATCCCCAACATGCTGAACCCTATCATTTACGGGGTCAAAAACAAAGAACTTTGTGAGAAAGTGGTCAAATGCACTTCCAGAATGTGCTTTCTTGGGGGCCACTGACTTTAAACCTTCCTGACTAGAGGGGGGAAAGGTATGTCCTTGTTAATCATGGGTGCTCTCTCCTAGTTTGGCTGAACTCACCATTTTGGAAGTTCACAGTCTGAGAAATTCCTCACACCTAATATCTTATCACTTCATCACCAAGCTCTGTTCTCTTCATGGCTGAGTTCCCTCTCTCTGCCCATGACCTGACCTCTTTCAGCATCACCCATCAGCCCCCAACCCCCACACAACCTGTTAATTGTCCTTTCCATGACTTCCAGACTACCAAAAGATACTGCAGCTTTCTGGCACAAGGTGGCTTTGTATTAATCCCTGTGTGAACAGAGTTCTTGATCAGTTTGACAAACTAAAGCTGCCCTTTTACATAGCCAAAGACAAAGAAAGAAACAACAATGCTGAACTTCTTTTTCACAGGTGCAGTGATCCGGTGAGTAAAATTTATCTGATTTTGCTAGGTTCAGTAATTCAGGAAGCTTGGAGGATAAACCAAATGTTGTGGTTGGAAAATGATAATACAGGAAATCTGCTGCAGGAATTAAGGACATTCTTCTAGAGCTTATTGGTGAGAGTTGTGAAACCATGTACTTTTGAGAATGGGACTGTTATATTAAATTATAACCAAAACCATTGAGTCACTTTCCAGTTGGAACTCTCAAAACAGACACTAACAGTTCACATTGTCGAAGATGTGAAAATATGTGTCCAGATTTTATGTTGGAGTTTTTGAAACAGATGAAACATGGATTGCCACCAAATGTCGAGGTGATTGGATCGTTTGCAGTATTAAGTCCTTCTACTGCGCTCAGTTTGGCATGACCTAGATTGGCTGATATTTCATTTTTGCCATTGGTTTGTGGAGACTTTGGACAGTTGGAGCAGCAATGGAGAAGTTTGCCTATGGTTCACTGGCCTCATGCTCAGGAAAACCAAGTTGAGCAGTTTGAAGTTCTCGAACACATGGATTCTGCTGAGAACAAAATCTTTAGTGAACTTGGCTTGTTTACTCTTTCATTACTGTTGCTACCTTTTAGCAATGCTGCAGTTGAATGATTTTCTCAGATGAACTTGATAAAAACAAAATTGTGCAAGAAGATGCAAGAGGAACTTTTAGAAAACATTCTTATTATGACCCAAAATCTGTTGTGAACAGTTTGCACCAAAGAAAGAAATGATTGCAGTGATCACTGCTGATATATAAGCAGCAGGAAGAGCATTCTACTCCCAATGAAGATAGTGAGGATGAAATGTTGCCTTTTAGAAATTAACAGCAAGAAACTAATTCAACTCAAAATATGGGCATTGACTACCATCACTGAATGCCATTAGAAAAAAAATAACATAATAATGTGATTGTTGTTTTTACACTACATATGTTTTGGTCTTCTTTTGGGTTATTTTTAATACTGCAATTCTGTGTTGTTTTTTTTTAAACACCTGCCAACCCTCAATTGGGATACAAGTACCAATACTGGGATTTGGATTTTGAATTTGATTATCATCTCATAGCTTTGTTACTAATGTGCACCAACTCCTGCTGGGGCTTGTAGCTTTTTAAAAAAAATAAAATAAAATCTAAACTAGATATCTAATGAAATATTCCATTTCTTGATCTATAGGCCAATGTGTTAATTAAAAACAAAAACCAAAACCATTTGCTTCAAGAAATAGATTGAGTTACTTTTGGGTTAGTTTTTAAATTTGGGCTAATAATGCAGTAGAAATCTGGCAATTTTTCGAGCTGAGCTGGAGGCAGAGCAGCAGCAGCCAGAAACATAAGGGGAAGAGAAGCAGCCCAGAAGGCAGAAGGGTGTTTGTATACCTGATGCAAGGACAGATACTGGGGAGAAGACTATTGCAACCTGGAGCTGGAGGGAGTGTGACTGTTGTGTATTTGGTTGTCATGGTTTCTGTTGCTATGGCAACTGAGTTAGAGTATTATGGTCTGTAAATAAAATGGTGGTTTTGTTAGCTGTCTGCTCTCTGGCCTCAAGTGATTTCTTCCTAAACTGGCTGCCCCCAAGGATATAACAAGTGGCGACGAGGGTGAGACTCCGGTGCTGCTCCAGTAACAGAAGGAAGTAGAAGTCAAGGTAAAGAACAAACAAACAAAAAAGCTGCTTCTGTGCACTGACTGTGAAAGTGAAACTAAAATCATGGCTACTCTGACCAGGCCTCTGGAGCCTTTTGATGAGAATACAGAGCAGTGGCATGTGTATACTGAGCGTTTTGAGCTTTTTTTTATTGCAAATGACATTACAGAAGCAAAGAAGGTGCCAATATTCTTAAGTGTTGTAGGAGCTAAAACCTACTCCCTGCTACACAGCTTACTACACCCTGTTAAGCCAGCAACTAAA